>BQNB010061413.1:0-25569 GCA_026074375.1 Tanacetum coccineum | reverse complement strand
ATACAACTCACATCTTATAGCTTACATATTTTAGATGCCTTTATATTGAGGTGTGTGATACTCTTTTTTGATATGTCACATGTCCGTGTATGTGCCGGACAGGCTAGTAGACCGAACGGGCCACATAAAACCCAAGTGGACTAACTCAAGCCTAATCGAATAAATCATAGACCAAGCTACTCGAATCCGAACGGGCCACAAGAGTCCGAACGGGTCATAAAGTTCCAAGCTGATGTCCGCGTATATACCGGACGGACCTCACATTCGAACGGGTCGCACGGGTGCCAGACGGGTGCACTACATCAACCCGAAAGAAGACAGAACGTTAGACTCGATAAAGAATGACACCTCTTCAAACTGGTGGATAATAGCAAGCACTTACGCAACATCGCTATTCCAGGAATTAAGGAGCGATGTCCCCAAGGTATACCGACGCCCAAGGCAAAGGCTAGGTATAGGTCGTCTCCTTCATTCCCAAGGTGTCAAGAACAGTACTTCCAAACAGTACTTCAAGTAGTATAAATACCCAAGCATTTACTACTTGAAGGGCAGCATTAAATTCACCACCACACACATTTATTACGGATAGCCCCTTCATCTCTTACTTATAGCCCCTTCGGCTCTTACAAAAGTACTTACTTTCACGCCCGAGCTTGGTCCTGGGTCAACACCCGGGGCGAGTTAACGGGTTTTCTGTCTTACTTTCAGATACTTAGGTGGATTACTCACTCGTCTAGAAGCGTGAGAACTCTCCTATTTCCTCTAGAACGGTAAATTACTTTTTGTGAAATAAGAGATTTACAGTTTGGTGATGCATTGGTTTCTTGTTGAGTGTGAATGTTGAATTCGAGTTGTAGCAGTGTGTGTAATCTAGTATTCAGGTCGATTGCATTCCTTGCTAACGGTCGGCTATTTACATACAAAAGCTATGGGATATTTAGTTCATGACACAACTGTTCGAATGTTGTTCTTAGTCCAGTCGCTCATCTAACTGCTTGACGCGGAAAATATGTACATTGGAGATAAATGAAGTCTTAAACAACATAAAAACCGAATTTAACACATCACTAAACAATGAGTACCCCAAAAAATAAATTAAATAAAATAAAGGAAAAAATCTAATTCAATTAGGTGAATCGTTTGAACTGGATTACAAACGATTCACTTCACATTCCGCGGCATTAGAAATTACGAGTACTAAGGTGAACCGATTGAATTGGTTTTTCAACTAGTTCACTTAAGAAACTATATTCATCCTTAAGTCTTTGTATTTTTATCCTCATCATTCCCCCATCGAAATCGACTATCGAGTCAGATGTGTAAATTTTTTGATCGTGGTGTTAACACCGATCTTGATTAGCTCCTTTATCTTGACTTGTTTACCACACTTCCACAAATCAGCACACAAACCCGATCTTCGTTGTATTAGTTCCAACTTATCTTTCTTCTCATAACAAAACTTGTTCTTGAACTTTTGAGATTATTTAACCTTCTAAACAAAGTGTTAGAACTTTATTAATTCACCATCTTTTCTTTCATTACTGTTTTATTCTCCTTAAAATCCACACTAAGGTCAACGATGATTTCCTAAATCTTTAAAACTCTTACTTTAAAAACCAAAAATCTTCACTTCGAAATGGTTCAAAATCACTTCTTTTGTGTTTGTCTTGTTTTCACTAGAAGGTGAAATTTTGTTTTTCAGTTGCTAAGAAACTTGAAGTTCCTTAATTTTCTCAACATGCTTTTCAACAACCTTGGTTTTCAAGACGTTTTCTTTGAGTTTAACTGATAGTAAAAGAGAGGGAAAAAGGGAAATGTTATTGATGTGAAAAATGATTCAAGTTACGAAGTTATAAGAAATGAAATACGTCCTCACGTATTTATACGGATATACAAAAACGACCAAAACTACTAAACTATTAGAATTTGTACAAATGCTCGATGACTTTACAATGAGTGACAATAGTTGACTGTGGTTGACTTATGCATACAGAGTGACCATACCACCCCCCCCCCCCCCTCTATGTTGCAGTGTAAGGATCACACATGCCTAACTTGGAGAGGCATACATTAAAAAGAGGAGTGAAAAGAGCTTTGGTGAGAACATCAGCGGTTTGTGAGGTTGTAGAAACATAGGTGGGAAGAATTTGCCTAGCTTTTATCTTAGATAGTAATGAATAATACATGCGCCTAAGCGGTAAAGGTTTGATCATTTACCAAGACTATGGTAATTTATATGTTATGACAGGTAATGAGTGTTGATTTTCCGTTTTTTCATTATGTTATAATTTATAAGACACCCCGAGCGAAAGAGAGAAATCTCAAACACTCTATGTGAGGTTCAAGTATATACTTCCCGTGCTTTTTAATTATCGAGGTCTAGAAGGTGTTGTAAAAACACTTTTAAAGAGTAGGTTAAATGACCCTCATATTGTTATTGTCTTGGTAGAAAAGCTCATTTGCTTGAGGATAAGCAAATCCTAAGTGTATGGGTATTTGACGAAGTGTCATTTTATACACTATTTCGGGGTCATTTAACCTCCTAAATCATGCAAATATGCCCAGATTATGTGCTTAATCGTTTGTTTTCAGGTTTTTAGCACTTGGATGACATTTGAAGGAAATACACGTGACTTAGGCTCATTTGAAGAAGAAACGGACAAGACTACGACTCTACAACAAGAACCATGAAGAATTATTCACTCAGAGCCTGGAGACGGCTTCGCAACCATAAAGCGACGGCGTCATGACATTCATGGTGACGGCGTCAGAGATTCAGCGACGGCGTCAGGACATGGCTGACTTAAAGTGGATCTAGAACCATCTACGTGGCGACTGCGTCAGGAGTACAAAGCGACGCCGTCGCAGCGATATCTCTATATATACAAAACCGATTTTAGGGTTTTAGGTGTGTAACTTTATATAACTTTAGGGAGACGAACCTTAGCTTTTGTAGCAGCTTCATAGGTCATTTTTAGGGCCTCAAAACCCTATTCTACCTTGGATCCATGTTTTAATTCAAGTAAGGTTATTTATCATTAATCATTCAATATGTCTATGTGTTGTGTGATTGATTTATCTTCTTGCTTTCATTATAACATGCGAGGCTAAACCCTCCTTTGTATTTGCTTATGATTCCATGAAAGTCGGATTGTAGATCCTTTTATTGTTGCTTCTTGTTGATGAATGTGTGCGTTAGGCTTTAGAAAACTAGCTTTTGTTTGTATTGATGTAGACACGTCTAGGAAAACGCGAGTGCGTAGAAAGGATATCATCGGGTAACAGTCTTCATACTACCTTACCCCCTTATATGGTTGTTCCCTCTTAAGATATTTCACAAGCATTTAATATACTCTTAGGGGCCTTGTAATAGTCTTCATACTATCTTACTTGTGTGTTTCTAACGAAAATATTAAATAGACGGCGGGTTCGTGTAATCCGTTTATGACATAGGAAATACTTACATAGATTATCACAAGTGTGACATGGCAACATGATTAGGAGAAGCAATCTGATAAGTAATGCATGATTAAGTAAATACATTTAATTATCATAAAGTTATCACCAGTAGATTATATATTAGTTAGTTTAGTTATTAGTTTAAACAGAAGCAACTCTTCAAACCATAATTTACCCGCTTTTATAAAATATAAAAACAAAAATAATCTTCTCTCAACCTCTAGAAATTTCTTAGACCGTGATCAAGCCTTCCCAACCTATTCCCCTATAGAACGATAACAACCCCCGAGTCTTGCCTATACTACTACTACTACAACGGTTAGGTTCTCTGCCTAGGGAGTTGTAAAACTTCGTGTAGAAGTCCTACGACGACCGGCATCAAGTTTTGTTGGCGCCGCTTGCCGGGAAATAGTTTAGGTTTTCGATCATTATGTACGTAGTACTACTCGCGAGTGAATCCTTCAAAGTGAGTACTTTAATTCCGTATATAGCTTCTCATTCTGTCTTTTCTTTGTGAGTTTGTTCGTAATTTTCATTTGACATTCATTATACATTATGGAGAACGCGAATCCGAACCACCAACCAGTAATCGTCCTGACCTACCAGCTGCGCTGCGTGCACAGCCATCCAAGACTCTACACTATAAAGAATTTTTGGCCTTTGTTGCTCCGCTTAGAGAATATTGAAACGATTCCATTAAACTTAGACACCAACATAATGAGACTAAAAAGAGACTTGAGTCTGATAATGAATAGGTTTGAGCGACACCCCTTTTTTTCTCCCTTTTTCTCATTCAGACTATGATTACAGATGACGGTGAAGTGCTTAATGAATTGATTGAGTACGGAAATGTTGGAATGCTACGCCGAGAAAAGGCAATTAATAGTTTTGAGGGAACGACTTGGCATTCTAATGTATGATCGGATTTAGGAAGTTTGTCGCCTACTTTGACCCCTTCTTGCCAATGAACATTATCACGCGTAAAGCCTACAACACTATAATGGTAGAAGGATTAGAAAGTACCGGGAAAAACTTAGTTGTCATTATTAGGGATGTCTACGTGTTTGTAGGCAGTTTCACCTACATCACGAATTTTATGGTATTGAAAGACATATGAGAATTTATTTAGATAAATAAGGCTAAAATTGTAATGGGTAAACCCTTTAGGAAACTCACTAAACTCGAATATGATTGCGCTAAGGGATTAATGTCTTTTAATTGGATCTTTGATAATTACACATTCCAAATGCCACGCACCATACCTAGGTTTAAACATTGGGGGCACGTATCATGGAGTAAGATCCCACCCATCCTTGTGCTAAATCAAAGAGATCTAACTAACGGGTTCAAGAATGCATGCGACAAGAACAAATTTATGTATAAGAACTGTTTGAACCTAGGTCCCGAATACCAAGTGGATGAAAGTATGAAAGAATGGCTCATTCATAGACACGTGAACATTCATGAAGTCACGTAAGGATGTGTGACTTCAAGTCTAGCTACAAGACTCGTAAATAAAGAAAAGCGTTTTTTGGGAGGCAACCCAATATTTACTTTTCCTCGTAATTAGGAGTGTCTTGTGTTTTAATTCGTTATTGTTTGTTTTATTATATTTGAATTATTTTGTAATCATGCTTTGTTTGTTTATAACTTCGTCTTATTTGCAATCAAATGTATTTTGCAACAAAATAAGTGTAGGGGAAATATATGGTTTTAAGAACCAAATTCAAACATTTAAAATAAATTATTTAAATTAATTCGCGTCAATTTCGAGTCATATGATTGTAACGATTAATTCCAAGTTTTTATGCAGTGCTTTCTTTAGATTTGACTAATAAAATTTCGTGCAGGAAATTTCTCATTAAAAACAAAGAAGAAATTTTCACAGACGCTGGAGACGGCGTCAGGATTTATCCTGACGGCGTCGCGTCTCCAGCTATGTAAAAAATCAAACTTTTCAAGTATTTCTGAAAAATACAATGGGCAATATAAAATTGTAATTTTGCTTTTGGTAAACCTGCAGAAAACCTATAATTATATCATTACTCTCATTCTATCTTTACTGCTTTCATAGAGTCGAAACCCTAAACTCTCATTGTATATTTATCTATCCCGCCGATTTTATGCTTGGTATAGTTGTCTTTGTCTTTGATTACAGGTTATATTTGATGAGAAGAAGCTTGGAGTTCCTAGATTTCATAGACGACTCCTTGGAGGACATTTAACCCAGGTTAACGCATATTTTCTTCTCCATATTGAGCAAACCAGGGAATTACTAGTTTCTTTTACTTGTTTCTTTTCCCCCTTTATAAATTTCGTTTTTTACGGTACTTCTAAAGAATATTGGAGACAATGTTCAACTTTAGTGTAGGGGAAATAATCCTTAGAAACTATTCATTCATTTGCCATTTGCTTTGTTCCTTAAAATGATGGGCAATATATCAAAACATAGCATAAAAAGGTAATTTTAACCAAAATTTAATTTTTTTTATGACACATACCGACGAAAACCGAGTATTATTTGCTCGCATTGGATAGGAATGTCATGACTACCACAAAACCCTCAAAAATATCCACCCAAAATGTGAGGTTCGCCTTTAGATCTTTAGAAATTCGGGTATCCATTATTAATACCCAAGATAATTTGTACCTTTAGCTTTCTCGAGTTAAGATTCGATGCAGTCATATATGTCTATTACGTCATTACGGATGTGTACGTATGGTCTAGGTCACCTCTTCTAGAGCATCTTGGTTTCGGTCTTAAATTATATGAGTAACCGATGTATATTAAATTCTAAACCTTGTTTTTGGATGCATCCCGAACCGCATGTAGAATAGGATTTGCTAGATAAAGCACTAGGATTAACCCAAGTTTTAAAAACCATGTAATTGTTTATTACGGTCACATTGAATATATAACCTAACCAACACCCTTTGCCATGCACTCACTTATAGTGATGGTCCCCTATACAAACCCATCCGAGCCCTAATCATTTTTTCATGGTTCTCGTAATTTTCTGGTTAAAGCCAAACTATTAATGAAGAGCATTTTCCTATAGATGGCTATATATACCCCCTCCTTACTTCCAAGGAGGGGTGAGGTCTCATTTCACTTGGTGTATTTTTCTTTCTTTTTTAATCTAATACACCATCTTTTTTTTTTTCTCTACTTGATCGTTTCTTTTCAAGTATTTTGCATTTGGTACTTAATCGTTCATTTTCAAGTATTTTGCATTTGGAAGGCATTTGGAGGAAATACACGTGACTTGGGCTCATTTGGAGAAGAAACGGACAAGACTACGGACCTACACCAACATTGCTCAAGAATTTCTCTACAGTGGCTGGAGACGGCGTCACAAATACAACGTGACGCCGTCACAACGATGATCAAGACGGCGTCACAAGATTCGACGACGGGGTCAGTGCACACGACCCAACCCATTAACTAGAATATTCTCTTTCATGACGGCGTCACGATTAAAACGCGACACCGTCACAATGATTTTCCTATATATACAAACCCGAATTTAGGGTTTTGAGTGTGTAACTTTAGAATAAAAAGAGGGTACGAACCCTAGTTTGTTTAGCAGCTGTTAGGGACGATTTTAGGGCCTAAAAACCCTATTGTACTTCCTCTAACTCATGTTTTAATCAAGTAAGGTTTATTTAATCATTCAATATGTCTATGTGTTGTTTGATTCATCTATGTTCTTGCTTTATCTATAACATGCTTGGCTAAACCTCCTATTGTGTTTATTTATGATTGTATGAAACCTAGAATGTAGATCTTAGTGGTGTTGCTTCTTGTGATGGATGTGCATGTTAGGTCTTAGAAAACCAGCTTTTGTCTGTATCGCTGTTGATATGTCTAGGGAAACATGATTGTGTAGAAAGGATACCATCGGGTAACAGTCTTCATACTACCTTGCCCCCTAATATGGTTGATCCACTCTTAATATATTTCACATGCACTTAGTATACCCTTAGGGGCCTTGTAATAGTCTTCATACTACCTTACTTGTGCGTTGCTCTAACGGAATACTAAGTAGACGGCGGGTTCGTGTAATTCGTTCATGACTTAGGAAATAATTACACAGATCATCACAAGTGTGACAAAGCAACAACACTAGGAGAAGCAATCTAGGGAGTAATACATGATTAAATAAACACAATCTTTTATCATATTGTTATCACCATTAGTTTAGATTATTATTTAGTTTAATAGCTAAAACCAACCACCTCTCCAATTATATGATTTACTTGCTTTCCATAAAATATAAAAACACAAAAATAATCTTCCCTCAACCTTTAGAATTCTGTTAGACCGTGATCAAGCCTTCCCAACCTATTCCTCGAGTGAACGATAACAACCCCCCGAGTCTTGCCTATACTACTACTACAACGATTAGGTGCTCTGCCTAGGGAGTTGTAAAACTTCGTGTAGAAGTCTAACGACGACCGCATCATTTCATAACTCCAACTCACTAAGGATATGTCAATTGTAAGGAATCTCCTAATTTCTCTCATGGACGGTCTCTCTGTTTTGGCTATATGACGAAGCGACTAACGTGATTGCACTGGTAGGGAAATTATTCTAAGGTGACTAGCAGTGTAATATTATTTCTCGACTGAAGGCGCGGTTTAAGATAAGGTTGACTCTACTCGCTAAGGTTGAGTAACAGTCTATTATGTTCACTAATACGGAAACCCATGACAAAACAACGTAGGAATACGCACACGAAATCTTAACCCAATACCAATATAGAAAATATCAATAGAAAATAACAGAATCGTCAAATAAAAGAAAGTTTTGAGGTAACTACTCCCAGCATATCATGGTCTTTCCTGAATTAGACATAGGTGACCATGTTATGTTTAATTTAGGGCTTAACGATGCAATGCTCGTTTCGTCAAACTAAAGATATGTTTAAAAAAATTTAGATGGTACGAACAGTACGGCTTATAAGGTAGCAAAACAGTTCGCAAAATGAAACAAGGTAGTTTGTAAAATGACACATAGTAGTTTGTACATTGACAGTGAAACAGTTTATAAGACGATAACGAAATAGTCACAATTTGACAACAAAATTGTTTATAAAATGAAAACAAAATAGTTTATAACACGGCAGTGACACGGTTTGTGAAACGGTAACACTTCAAGAAGTGAAAAGTGACGGAATCGTCATGACACACAAAACAATAAAAATTTCAAATATCCACACGACACAACAAAATTCATAAGAAAACATAATGGTGTCTCTTAGGAAACACGGTCCTAAAAGGTCTTGACTTAGGTCACTACGCAAGGTCTTAGTCTTACTAACACTAGAACTCGATGGGATACTATCGGCGGAATCTTCGTGGCATCTTTGCGGAATCTTCTTGGAAATTCATTTCCTCGTCTTAACGTCGGCATAGATGTCAAAATCGAATGGAGCATCGAAAATATAACATAATAAAATAATATAATATAACAACCAAATCAAACCAAATAAAATAACATAAGATAAGATATAACCAAATCGATAAAAACAACATATGATAGGATATAATCATATCAATAAAAATAACATATGATAAGATATAATCATATCGATAAAATAACATATGACGAAATATCATCAAATCGATAAAAATAACATAAGATGAAATTTCATCAAATCGCTGAAAATAACATAAGCTGAAATATCATCAAATCGATAAAAATAACATAAGATGAAATATCATCAAATCGATAAAAATAACATAAGTCGGCTACAAGAGTCGCGTTTCTAACAATAGAATGCACAAGAATGACGTGTCAAATTCGTATTTGAATTGATCAACGTGCTTCCATGTTCACAAGAATGTAACACACGGCTATGTTTGCACGAAATGTAGTCACAACATACGATAGATACGACAATAATAAGGAATGATTTCCCTTGAATGATTATGCGTTTCTCATTAGCAATATATAGAAGTTACATAGGGTTTCTTACATGAGATGGGCCGAGCCTTACAATAGATACAATGGGCTGGGCATAGAGTACAAGATAAATACAAAGTTATACAATGCAATATATACGATGGTTATTACTCCCCCGCAGTTTGAGCGTCAAACTGGATCGAAAATCAGCAAACAAAGTGTAGGGGAGACCCTGAGTGAAGATATCCGTGTACTGAAACCGAGAAGGTACATGAAGGACACGAACATGGCCGGTTGTAACCTTCTCCCGAACAAAATGAATATCTATCTCGATGTGCTTCGTGCACTGATGTTGCACGGGATTAGCTGACATGTAGACAGCACTAACATTGTCACAAAATACCATAGTGGCAGTATAAAGAGGAGCATGAAGCTCACGAAGAAGATTGCGAAGCCATGATGTCTCTGCTACGGCGTTGGCCACTCCCCGGTATTCGGCCTCAGCACTAGATCGGGACAACGTTTCTTGACGTTTTGAAGACCACGCAAGAAGGTTGTCCCTAGAAATACACAGCGGGTAGCGGGACAACCAACCCAGTCAGCATCAGAATAGGCAGAACTAGAGCGGTATAACTGGAGTCCAAGATCAGTAGTGCCACGAACATAATGAAGAACACGCTTCATAGCGTTTAAGTGAGGCTCTCGGGGATCATGCATATAGAGACACAACTGCTGAACGACATATGACAAATCAGGTCGAGTGAAAGTGAGATACTGAAGACCCCCAGCAAGGCTGCGATATAAGGTAGGATCATCAACTAGAGCTCCTTCAGGGCCTAACTTCTTCTCTGTATCAACGGGTGTCCTGCAAGGGTTACAGTTAAGCATGTGGGCCCGCTCAAGTAACTCTGTGGCATATAGATGAGGTGCAAGTAGCAGATATGCCAAGAAAATAGTTAAGTGGGCCAAGATCTGTCATAGCAAACTCTCCCTTTAAAGAGGAAATAATACGTTGTAATAAGCCTGATGAAGAAGCTGTAAGGATAATATCATCCACATATAGAAGTAAATAAGCTGTGTCCACACCGCGATGATAGATAAATAAGGACGAGTCAGTTTTACTATGTTGAAAACCAACTCGTAAAGCATAACTCGCAAAGCACTGAAACCATGCACGTGGAGCCTGTTTTAGACCATATAAGGATTTCTGCAAAAGACAAACATAATCAGGGTGAGCAAAATCAGTAAAGCCTGGTGGCTGATGCATGTAGACTGTCTCTGTCAAGTGTCCATGAAGAAAAGCATTCTTCACATCAAGCTGGTGAATATGCCACTATCGTGATACAGCAAGACTAAGTACAATGCGGATAGTGGCGGGTTTAACCACAGGGCTGAAGGTTTCATCACGATCGATGCCTTGTTGTTGACTTTTGCCATTTGCAACCAAACGAGCTTTGTACCTGCTAAGTGATCCGTCTGCATGAAACTTATGTTTAAAAAGCCACATAGATCGAACAACATTCACATTAGGTGGTTGCGGAACAAGAACCCACGTTCCATTTTTAATTAACACGTAAAATTCATCCTGCATAGCATTTTGCCAATGCGGGTTATGAGAGGCTTGGACGTGAGTTTTTAGAATTGGTGCAAGGGTAGCAACATGAAGATTTAGGTGATCTACGGGTTTAGTTGTGCCATCGCGAGACCGTGTGACCATAGGATGACGAGAGGGCATGTTGGAGTTTGGGCTAGTAGCGGTGGTTTGCGGTAAGTTTGGTTGGGCCTGGTGGTTTTGTTGTGTTGGACTAGGCGGATTGGATTGGTTTGGAGGTGTTACGGGCTGAGATGGGCCTCATGGTGGTGTTGTAGGTTGTTGTGCGATATCTATATGTTGGGTTGATGTGTTAGTTGTGCTTTGTGCAGCTGGTTCGTGTGGATGGGAGATATCAGGGGTGGAGAGAAGTTTTAGTTGTGTTGGTGAGGGATCAATATTTTGTTCTAAGAATTGGTATGAGGGTGGTGAAAAGGGTATTTAAAAGGGAATATGGATTCCTCAAAGTTGACGTGATGAGATATTATGATTTTATTTGTGTCAAGGCTAAGACAATGGTAGCCGCGGTGGTTGGTAAGGTAGCCAAGAAAAATGCACGGTGTAGATCTAGGTTGTAGTTTATTAGAGGTATGTATGTATGGATAACACAAGCAACCAAAAATGCGTAGATGTGTATAAGATGGTGGTTTGTTGAAAAGTTTAGTGAATGGAATGGCGTTTTTGATGGAAGTAGAGGGTAATATGTTAAGTAAATGGGTGGCCATAAAAAGTGCTTCGGTCCAATATTGAGGTGGTAAGTGTGCTTGAAAGAGTAAGGTTTGTATAAGGTTATTAATTGTTCGTAGCATCCTTTCAGATTTGCCATTTTGTTAAGATGTTTTTGGGCAAGAGAAACGAAATTGTATGCCATTTGTTTTAAAAAGTTCATGTTGTTGTGTGTTGTCGAACTCGCCCCCGTGGTCACACTGAAACGCTTTGATTTCTTTATGAAATTAAGTTTTCACATAGGCACGGAATTGAATAAATTTAGAAAATGCATCACTTTTCTTTTTAAGAGGATAAACCCACAAGAAATGAGAGAAATGATCAATAAATATGACATAATACTTGAAACCACTAACACTCAATATAGGGGACGTCCACACATCCGAATGGACAATATCAAAAGTGTTTGCAACAAAAGTAGAAGAATGCGAAAAAGGAAGCTTTACATGCTTACCAAGTTGGCACGCATGACACAAAGTCATAGACTTTGGTTTATTACACGATATAAATTTATTAAAAGCTAAAAAACGTAGCACTTCATCACCGGGATGTCCGAGTCTTTGGTGCCACGTCGAATGGTTGGACGTCAAGAGAGCAGTGGGGTTACTAGTGGAAGAAGTGTGGAATGGATATAGATCTTCGGTGCTATTACATCGGAGGAGCACTTGACGGGTCCAAAAATCCTTTACAGAAAAACCAAATTCGTCAATTAAATGCTACATTTATTATCACAGGTAAATTAATGAACGGATATTAAGTTTTTAATTATGTGAGGTGTGATTAGAACATTTTGAAGGTATAAGGGTCGATGCAAAGATGGCAAAATACTATGCCCGGTGTTAGTAACCGGTATGATGGACCCATTACCAACAACAATGGATGTATTAACGCGTTTATTAAGAATAGTTGTGAGTATACATGCGTCTGATGCTAGATGTGAAGTTGCACCAGTGATAAAATACCATCCCGAGGTCCTACATGTTTTTTGGGGGGGGGTCCGCGCGGGGTTAGCGTAGGGTTATGGCATTGAATGTCGAGGAGAGTAGTGGCTGGTTCACTGTATTCCCCAGTTAGCCTTGGAGGAGCATGAGGGCGTGGACCATATGGGCCATAGGCAGTGGATGTGACCTGGTTAGGGGCTGGACCAAGAATAGAACCAGTCGGGCTAAAAGCTTGTCCACTATTGTACTAAAATGAAGAATGACCAGCCCAATGTTAGTGTTGAGAGGGTCGTGGCTGAGCTTAAGGTCTGCGAACATAAACCTGTTGATAGTGACCTTGTAGAGGAATAACATGATTGGTACTGTTACTTGTTTAAGAGTGAGTATTAACATTCTGTTTACCATGCATGTACCTACAGCGAGCACCAAAACGACAATTTCCGCGTTGGAAATTCCTACACAATTCCTTCTTGCCATTACCTTTGTTACCACTACCTGATGATGCGATGAGAACCATGGAAGAAGACGGCGTGTTACGAGCATGACCATGACTTTCTTTCCTCTTCAGACGGGACTCCTCAAGCAGAAGCATTGAGCGAGTCTCGAGTAGGCTTAGCGGGTTCTTGTTGTGACGAATAATACTGCTGAAATGCTCGTATTTGTCACCCAAACCATTGACCGCATACATAACCAGGTTCTTATCATCGATAGGAGAATCAATGTTTGAAAGATCAGATATTACCTTTATGCGTTTGAAATACTCGGCGATGGAGAGGCTGCCAAGTTCCAAGGATCGAAGCTCTTCATGAAGCTCCATAGCACGAGCATCCTTGTTATTATGGAAGAGATCCTCGAGACTCTTCCACACATCATGAGCCGAGACGTTCTTTTTCAAGACAATTTGCAAGAGAGATGTAGAAATGGTACTGTAAATCCAAACTTTGACTAAAGAGTCCAGTTTCTTCCACTCCACAACGTTAGAGGTCGTGCACGCATACGAGCCATCTAAAAGACCTTGGATACCAAAACTTAAACAATGAGTCGTAAAGAGTTCACTCCAGGCATCATAGTTGAGTTGTTCGAGATCTAGGACGAGAGGGACATGAGCTTTGATGTTGGAAACACCGAAGGGTTTCTCCATGTTGATGGGTTGTGATGGAGGTGGTGTGTTAGAGTCTTCACCAGCCATTAGAGGTTGAGGAAGGTGGCGGCTGCGTAGGGTTTTGGATGGGAGGGAGAGGTAAGGAGCGTGTTATGAGAGAAAAAGAAGGATTGATATTAGACTCTGATTACCATAATAAGGGATGATTTCCCTTGAATGATTATGCGTTTCTCATTAGCAATATATAGAAGTTACATAAGGTTTTCTTACATGAGGTGGGGTCGAGCAGAAACAATAGATACAATTTTTTACCCCCCCCCCATATATATTTTTTTATGGCTGGGCATAGAGTACAAGATAAATACAAAGTAATACAATGAAATATATACGATGTTTATTAAAATTCATATTTGAATTGATCAACGTGCTTCCATGTTCATAAGAATGTAACACACGGCTATATTTGCACGAAATGTAGTCACAAACATACGAAAGATACCGGACAACATAAGGTTCGATACGGGAAATACAATATTATTTATTATATATATATAATATTTTATATATATATATATATATATATATATTAGATTATATATATTATATATATGTGTGTGTGTGTGTGTGTGTGTGCGTGTATGTATATATAGTAAGAATAACGAAACGAAGAAAATTCCAAAAGAGACGAACAGGGTACTAGGCGAGTCGACATTACTACATACTAATATTATAACTCATCGACATAGTTTCATACTTAATACATCAATCTCTCGAAAGAGTACAAGTTTCCTACTAACTAGTACGATCGAGCCTAGTCGATTCTAATAGTCCTAATACAGAATCCTAATCACAACACACCAAATATACTAAGTGAAATGAGGTCACGACACGCAGAGCATATAAGGAAACAATCATGGCATAGTAAACAACATCAATATATAGCATAGTCATAACCACATAGTAGAATTAATACTTGTTACATCGTCTTTATAGAATAAAAGAGCACAAGTGTCGCATTAATGCTACTAGCGAGTAATACTCAACTTAGTGGGCTACAATAGTGATAGCTACAATGATACTAGTCTACTGTCTAAATGCCTAGATGCTCCTCGAGTCTTCTAATGCGTGCCCTGTCGTGAATCCATCCACGCTCACACTGCTCCAATCTATCCTCTGCATCCTCAACTCGAAACTCAAGATCCGCAATCCTAACTCTAGAAATCCCAAGTAAACCTCGTAGGGCTGCAACATGTGCCTCTGCCCTCACGCCTTTGGCACGCAAGGTCTCGATCTCCTGCTCTCCTGACTCAATCCTCATGACCGAAACCTCTCACTGATGGTCGTGAAACTCCTCGATCTGTCTATCAAGGCGGACAAGTCTCGCCACGAGTAGGGGAATGATGTAGTAATAGGTTGACCGGTGATTGGGTGTATCTGGGCTGAAGAACCCTCCTCCATCTTATATATGGGATCACCTTCCTGGTGTCTCTAAGTGTCGATACCGTCTCTAGCGAAAGCCCAACGACGGGCCTCCACCAACCTACGACGTCTAACGGGAATGACTAGGGCCGTAGCCTCAAGGATGATGAACTCTGGCATGACAGCCTCAGCTGTGGGATCTGACGGTGGTATAACTGATACTGGTGGTGGGGATCTATATATCTTACGAGATGGTCCTACGAATGCAAGCATAGTAGGTGAGGTAGGCTAGGTAGGTGTACTATGAACTGGTGGTAGTGGTGCAATCTGAGCAAATAGGGGCTCAGCTGCCTCAGGTGCGTCCTCAATAGACTCAGAATCATCCTTCATGGGCTCAGACTCAGTGTCTGATCCGGGATGGTAATCAGGTGATGCGGGTGCAAGGATAGGGGAATATGGCACATAGTCGGGAGAAAGCGGTGCCTTCGATGGCTCGGCCTCTGGGCCAGTCTCAATAGCAGGGTCTGGTGTAGCAGTAGGAGGGGCAACTACAGCTGCTGTTGCCGCCTCTGGGGCGATCTCTTTGGATGGTGTGGGGGGGGGACGGGGGGGGGTCATTTTTTTACACACGAGGTTCATGTGTGAGAGTCTCATCGCTAACCCATTCCCGTCAAGAGTGTTAGTACTTGAATAATTTTTTTGTGAATTACGGGGGTACATAGGTAAGAAATGGCGCCGGAGAGATATTATGAAGGGGGTATCAGTCGAGAAGGCGAGTTGAATGGAATGACGACCATTCTGAATGGGGATGACAAAACTGAGAGAGAAAGATGTTGGTCCCGTGCTAAAGCGGTGGAGAGGGCGAGTACGGGATGGAATGTTGGCTTAAAATAAATGAGTTTGGTTGGCAGGGGGAGGCGGTTTTGTGTTGTGTGAATTTGGTGGATTTCCTGAGGGTGTCGGTGATTATAGTAAAGATAATAATAAAGTAACATGGAAGTGATGTTACATGTATAAGGCAGTGAAAAGTTATGAATGTAATAATATTATAAGGGGGTAATTAGACGGGGGAGGGGTGGTTGATAAGGTGAGTGGAGGTTTGGGTTGGGTGGTTAGGAGAGGGTGTATGTGGGGGGGTTGGTGGGGGGGGTTGAGATGTTTGGATTGGGTGAGGGGGGTGGGGAGATGTTTGGGGTGGGGGGGAGTGGTGAAGAAATGTTAGGGGAGTTGGTAGGTGGGGTAGGGGTAGGTGTAAGGGTGGAGAGTGTGGGTGAGTGTAGTGTGAGGGGGAGGGGGGAGTGGGGAGGGTTGATTTAGGGTAGTTTGGAGGTAGAGGAAGTAGTATTGAAGGTGGTGGGGGTATGAGGGTTGTGATTAGAAGGGTGGGGGTAGGTAGTGGGGGGTGTGAGATATGGAGTTGGGGGGTAGGTGTTTGAGGGGGGGGGGGGGGGAGGTTGGTGGGGTTTGTTTTTTTTTTATTTTGGGTGTTTTTGGTTAAGTGGGTGGGGGGGAGTAGGTTGTGTTTAGGAAGGAGTTGTTGAGGGGTGGGTGGTAGATTGTGATGGGATTTTTGTAGGTTTGGTAGTAGTAGTGGATGTGGTAGTTGTGGGTTGAAAGTTGTGGGAAAGTTGGTGTTTTAGATAAAATGAGTGGAGTTGTTGAGGTGAAAGGTAGAGGGGTAGTGATGAGGTTTTAGGTAAGATTTGGTGAGTAGGGGTATGGGGTAAGGAGTGGATTGTTATTTTGTTTTTGGAGAGGTGGGTAGGGGTGAGGTTTTGAGGAGAAGGGGAGGAATGGGGGGGATTTATTGGTTTTGGTGAGGTTGGTTTTTTAGGTTGGGGGGGTTTGGGAGAGTAGTGGTGATTATGGGTTTGGTAATGGTTGTGGATTTTAAGTGTGGGAGTTTTTTTAGAGAAAGAAGGTGAAAGGTTTTTTTGGGTAAATGGTGAAAGGGTTGAATGTGAAGGGGGGATGTGTATGTGTGGTTGATGTGATAATATTTTGGGGTTAAAATTGGTGATGTAAGTGTTATTTGTAAATGGGGGTTATTGGGGGGTGGGTGAGTATTTTGGGGTTTAGTGGTTGGTTATAGGGTTGGGTTGTGTGGTGTTATATAGTTATGTTTAAGGGTGTGGAGTTTGTTTAATGAGGGTTGTTTGTTTAGAAGAGGGTGTAATGTGTAGTTGTGGTTTTTTGGGTTTGTAATTATTTGTTGGTTTGATGTGGGGGTATTTGTGATATTTATGTGTTGGGGTATGTGTTGTTTTTGATTGATATTGAAGGGAGAAGGGTAAGTTAGTGTTGTTGTGGGTGTTAGTTGTTGGAATGGGTAGATTGAGAAGTTGTGTTTTTATTTGTGTTTGGTGGGTTTGTTTGTTATTGTGTGTTTTTTAAAGGTAGAGTTGTGGAGTGAGATTTGTGGTGTTGGAGAATGGGTGGTTTATGGTAATTTATTGAAGATGAATTGTTTTATTTAGAAATTTATTAATTTTTTGTAGGGAATTGGTTGTATTGGATGGTAATAGATATTTTAATGTATTTTAGATGTTTATGATTGATATTGTTTTAGTTGTATGGTAATTGGGGGATTATGATTTTGGATATAGAATAGTTAATTTTAATTGTATTAGATGTTTATAAATTTGTTATTAATTGGTTGTAGTGTGTTTATTTTAGGATAGTTTTGTTAAGTGTTAGTTCATGCAATAAGATTAATTATAACAAGAAAAGGGGTGTTTTGGAGGAGATAGGATGTGAGGAAAAAGATGTGTATAATTATAGGAAGTATTTGGTTATTGGTGTATAGTGTGGGTACAGGAGGAATTTTGGGAGGTGTTATAAATGGAGTTGCTAGAACGAATTTGGATAATAGGTTAGGAAGGGAGTATGTGATAGTTTGTTTGAAAGTTTGTGTAGGTAGTATTGGAGAAATATGGGAGTTTGGGGAAAGGTAGATTTGGGAAATATAGGTTTAGATTGGTATTATTAGGGGGAGGTTGGGTATTTGGGTTCATTTTTGTTTGGGTGTGTTTGAAAGAGTTTGTGAAGATTGTTACGAGAGCGCGAAGCCGAGGGTGTGGTAGGACAAAGTGATGGAAAAAAAAGGGACGGGAGGGCTGGTGAGAAGCTAATACTTGATCTACTTCATCGTTTAGGAAAGCGCCATTTCTTCGTGTATTCGTCTGTTGTTGCTTTCCATGTCATGTCACATGACCACAACTAAAAATAGACATATTAGGTATCAAGGGAAGTCATATGAGATTAGACCAGATAAAATATAAAGAAGCACAGAGAACACAGTATAAAATATGTGATATAATGTGGCCGTATCAGCTTTTGAACCGCGAGCATTGAGTAGAGCATATCTATGATTGAGAAGGTCAAGCCTAGTTTGTAGATCGTTGAGTGTTTTGTTTCACGACATATCTTTGTGTGTTTATTAACAATAATTCCTGTTGACCTGAATGGATCTATGTGTGGGCTGGTTATTTCTTCTATGACAGTGGCGTGGAGCCCACTTTTACATCCCTAATCTGTGCAAACGACATAAAGCACACATACACGAGACAGTTCCTTGAATGTCGTTGAGACCAAACCTAACGACAGCGGAAATGCGTAGGATTCTCATCTCAAGTGGTAGTGTGCGAAGCGACCGATAGCGAAGTGAGTCGTCTAACAAGCGCGTGTAGTGAGTTATATGCTCCTATGTAAATAAGGGAGTCCTTATGCACTAGCTTATTGTTTCCTGGAATCTATGCATTGATGGTTCAAACTCAATCTGTAATAGACCGGGTCAAGTACTTAGGGTCTTTCACATTGTATGGTTGGACGTGAATGTGAGAGTGACTATTTTTTGCAAATCAGTTTTCTTAACAACCTTGGGAATAAAGAGATTTCAAAATTGAGGGACAAAATAAGAGGTTTGTTTCTCGGGTCGGTTTAGTTTAGCAAACTGTTGTATTTCACACGCAAGAACCTGCCTGGTTAACGGTTTTTTCAAAAAATTGGCGTTTAAGACACTAGCGCGAGAACTTAGGACGGAAGTTCACGTAGAGAAGCGTATCATTAAGTTAACTGCTTGTCTAAGATGGTCAGTGATGAAATGGTTTAGCCCGGTTATGTTTGATGTAATCATAAAGGGCGTGACAACTAGCTTAAGGTGTCAATCGCCTTTTCTAATGACCGCATGTACCTGAAATTCGACTGACATGTTCTCAGCGTCAAGAGTTTCTGAGACAAAGAATAAGAGATTGTATCAACATTGGTAATCCACACAAACCTTTCCTTCAACATAGTGAACATGTTTCTTTAACTCATCAACTACAATTGATTTTTCTTGCAACTGAGCTTTCAGATCATTTATTTCTGATCATTTATTGTTGATTTCTGAAATCAAAGAAGCATAATGCTTTTTCCAAGATCCGTTACAAATCATTTTCTCTTTATAGTGTTACAAACAAAGTTCAAGAGAAATAAAATATTCCTCAAGTTTTGCAAATCATTTCGAAAGCTCATTAAATGATTTGTTTTCGGCAATTTTCGTTTGATTGAAAAACTGAGTTTCAAGAATTTCACATATAAGACATTTATCAACAAACATGCATGACAATCAAGAGGATGCATCAGTGTCCTTCACATAATGCAAAATTGTATGCATAATATCACAAGACATGCTTTCCTCTAAGAGTCGATCATTTTCAAGCAAAAGTTCCTTCTTTTCAGTTTGAAAATATTTCTTTTCCACGGAACATGCATTGACATCAGTTTTCATTCCTTCAAAAATTATTTTCATTTCTAAAACCTCTTTGTTCAATTCTTGTTCAAATTTAGTTAAAGTGTCTCTGAGTTCGGCAACAAATGGTTTTACATCCCACTCATGCGCTCGTTTAACATGATGAATTCTAGAATCTCCCCAATTAAGAACATTAATCGTCATTTTTTCTTTGATCAACTTGTCAAAAGTGTCGAGTTGATTCTTTGCTTGTTGGAAAAACATTTATGCCTTACTTGTTTTTGGTAATTTTTTGGAACATTTTGCATGATTTGAACATTCACATCTGATGGTTTGGAAACTGGTAGCCAAAAAGCTTGTTATGCACAGTTGCTTTTGTGGAACAAAGTATTCGTAAAGCTTATTTAACTATGATTAATCAACGTGATTGTCATTATGTGCATGTTGTTTGTTTTTCATATTTAATCGACTCTCTTCGGCTAAGATCAATGTCTCTTCAGAATCAAACACAGATAAAGTATTTCCATCATACATCGGTTGTATTCCTTGAGCTTTCTTGAGATACAAAGGATTTTGATTACCCAGAGCCATTTTGCTAGCATTATCATAAAAAGTTTGTTGTTTAGCTAACATATGCATTGTTTGAATTGTTTGTCATGTTTTATACACTATGTTCTCTAATTCCTTTTTCATTTTGTTTAAGACCGAAACTTCATCGATATATTTATCTTCTCGTTCAGTTGACTCTTTTTTCATAATGGCGAAATTTTTTTTAGAAACAAATTAGTCTCGGCTTTTAATGAAAGTTCTTGCTTTAGGGAAAGTGTTTCCTTTTGAAAAGCTTCCAACTTTTCATTATGATCAACAATCTGTTTTCGTATCAGAGAATCTAAATCCTTTTCTTTTAAAGTGAAAACAAATTGTGGTACTTATTATGTTTCCAAAATTTAAACCCTTTCCCTGTATCTTTCAAGCTCTACGGTCAAAGTTTCATTTACATGCTTCATTTCTTAATTGATCGTGATTCAACGAGTTACTCATGTTGCATATTCTCAATAAATGACAAAATTGCAACATCATTTTGTGCAAAAGAAGTCATCTCTTAAACAACATTGTGACAATAATCATTTACGTCTCATGGGATCGCAATATATATAAATAATTAATACTGACAATCAGCAACATCTGTATACATTCAATAAGAGAATAATTTGAAAAATAGAATTTTTCAACTTTCCTCAATCAGTTCAAACAAATCTAATGTCGTAACTGGGTAGCTCGGATAAGATATTTAAATCATATGAAGGACCAACTTCATTCCTATTAATAGAACCAGCAGGTGATAGCTTTGCCATGAAGATCGCACTAGTAGTCGGTGCATCATCAACTTCTAAATCATAAGCGTCTACATTGTCTGTCATTAGGATGGAAGTGGCATTTAATTAAAGATCCTCACAATATGAGTCAAATCCTTCCAGACCATCATCTAAGAAATTTTGTTGTTCAGCATCAATCGCAATCCATACCTCTTGCTGTTGTGCGATCAACATCTTTTCCTTAAACCACTCAGAGTCCTTGACCCGTTTCTTTGTAGTACATTGTTTAGCAAAATGACCTCCCCCTTGCAATTATAACATTTGATCACTTTAGGTGGGTTGGCATTCAAATCCCTAAAATGTTCTTATTACACATTTGTACCTGTTCCTCTGCCCCATCCAACATTACCAGTATAACCCTCACTTTATCGTCCTTTCACATTTTATACAACTACTCTTCTATCATGAATGTTTGCTTAAGTTCTAGGATTGGATGACATTCTGAGTTAGTTATTGGTTGGTAGGTATCTTAAAGATATAGTAGTGGTAAGAAACATCATAGCCTTGTTCAAGCTGGCTATCGGATCATATGTGGGTAAAAAGGTTGGTACAACAAACCCTGAATCTGTGATGTAGGTCTAGCCAGTGTTTGTTGTTAAATAGCATATGGTTGTTGGTATATAGCAGGTGGCTCATAGGATGGTTGTGCAATATATGGTTGTTGTTGTAGAGTAGCAATTGCCATTGGTGGATTATACTAAGACTTGTAGCTTGAATAAGATGGTGGTGGATTGTAGGTATTTGAAATCAATGCAAGTGGATGTGGAAATCTAGCTTTCATAGCACAAACTTCATTTACATCTGGTTAATTCTACTTAAGATATGCATACAGCTAATCAAAACTAACTTCATGAAGATTCTTTGCTTGCTTAACCCTAGTAACAAATCTACTTCCTTCTGGTTGAATATGGTTAACAAACTTGGTATTCACTTAAAGTTTAGTCATTTAATCCCAATGATATTCATATCATTCATCAGTTTTGCAAACCTCGTATAATTGGAATGAATCGTCTATCCTTTCTTTGATGTGAATCTGTTAAATTCATCTGCTAACTTTGATTCCCTTTCTTGCTTAGTTAGCTCTGTCCCTTCCATAAATTCTTTCACCCTATACCAGATGTCATAGGCTTTCTTCTTATGGTTCAAAAGAGCGGAAATGTCATTGGGTAATCCATGAAGAATGATGTTTGCAGCTTGAATATCACATTCCTTTCTGATTCTTTCTTTAGGTGTCAAATCATTTAATGTTTGCATATGTGTTTCTGTTGGCCTTCATGTTGCTTCGTTAGCTGGGATGGTGATCTCTTTGAATTCAAATGGCGTGAAAAATGGATTCAAGTAACATATCTCCATGTTCTTTCCCGTTAATCTATAACAAAAAACGACTCGGCCATGTATCGTATCCGCCTTTCTCAAGCATAGGTGGTTAGTTTTTAGCTCCAACAACAAGAATATTTTCAGCTAGTGATGACATGATGAATTAATGATGTGTGAAATGATATAAGGATCGTTTTAATGATTAGGAAGTGTTGTGTTGTTTTGTTGTTTTTGTTTTAAGTGACTAAGTGATTATGTGTTTTAATTATCATGTTTACAGTCCCCAAGGCCTTGTCTAACTTGTGATTACGTTTGTCATTAAAGATAGTGTAAGTACAATAGGAATGAGCGAGCAGTAGAACGGGTTAAGGATATTTAGAGGTGGCTAGAGTTGCAAAATCATATAGGTTGATGCAACTAGTTAAGTATATGCTTGAGAATGCTAAGATGTAGTGTAAGGTCAATGTGACCAAGTTTTGGTTAATATTAGACAAAGAGATTTTGGGGACGAAATCTAAATAAATGGGATAGATTTGTAACACCCCAAAACCAATTTTTAAGTATTTATTACGATAATGCCATAGAATGAGTTTGACTACAACTTTTATAAACTGAATACGTTATGTGATTAGCTAGTCAACCCGATAGTCAAACCATAAGTCAACATAAATTTATGTAAATGGTTTTACAAAATACCTTGTGTCACAACTATGAAGAAATAAACTTAAGGGTCTAGAGTTGTCAAGTGGTAAATGAGTTACATAAGTATTGTGGCCAAATAATGAGAAATGAGGCTTTAGGGGCCACTTTTGCCAATAACCCAAACTATTTCCAGGATTTGGATAAATATCCACATCCTTTGACTTTCTTGACTTATCTAAAGATGTGTAGAAGTCTCAGGAGTGTTGTTGGTTCGGTTCTAGCAAAAGAAAAAGAAAGGGAAAGATTAGTTGGTATGAAATGAACAATTGAAGGAGAATCAATATAATAATTAAGAGGTTAAGCCCTAACTAAGTTATTTTGCAAGTAAGTTATCCTTACAAAGTTAATTGATGAATTATAAATTAGGGGTCATACACCCAAATTGGGGATTTTGGGTAATTAAGGTTCTGAATCAAGAATTAAGGTAACAATGATAATGGGTTAAGTTATATAATGTTGAATTAGTAAAATTAGGGATTTTTATCATATAATCAAGATGCGATCATATGATGTTAAGAAATGATGAAGGGTATGTTAATGGGTTGTGTAAACCCTTGATAATGATATTATATTTATATTTTGATAGGTAATTGTATTGATAATTGAGTAGAAACCAAGGATTGAAGATGATTATGTTTATTAGCTTGGATTCAAGGAGAGTAAACCGGTTATAATGTGAAATTATATTGATTTTACCATGTATGTGTTATGTGGATAATGTAAGGAAGTCTAAGATGCATTGGTTAGAAAGCTTGAGCTAATAATAGATTTGAGACTAGTTGCGCAAAGCTAGCAAAGGATGTGATTAAGTCTAATTTGATCCATTTAATGACTAATGATGAATAAGAATGATGCTTATGTGATGAAAGATGTATAATACCATGTTATGTCATTTACTTACTAAGCGTAATGCTTATGGTTTAGATGTTTAATGTTTTGTAGGTTCAAGCGAAGAAGGTAAAGCGTTTGGTAAGAAGTTAAATGTGGAAGCAAAGATTAGATATATATGAAGATGTGTGCAGGAGCTTAGTACTAGTTACCGAGCTCAAATCAAGGTTGAACCCCTAAGTGTCTTAATGGTTTGTTAATGAACGTGTCAAAGTGTCAAAGTATCATATACATGTTAATGTGTAAAAATAGGTAAAAGTCGTTTGTCTAGTTGTTGGTAAAGTAGATGTAAATGGGTTAAATGGGGCATTTGGTAAACCCGTAAAGTATATGTTTTTAGGTCATTTAGACCACAAATGTTTAAGATAATGTTGTATTACAATCTTTTGATGAATTATGGAAAGTTTCATCTAATATCGAATCTGAGAAGTTAGTTTTTCGTAATAAAGTGTCAAAAATGAGTTTGGTGTGTATCCAGGAGTAGGGAGCCGCCCGATACGGCTTTCCAGCCTCTCGGCTGGCCTCCAGTGGGCCTCCAGCAGTCCGGCTGCCCATCCAGCCACCCGGCTGGCTGGTCTTGCCGTTTTCGAATTTTTGTTTTCGCTAAAAAGCCAAACCATAAGGAGTTAGAACGAGTTCCTTATACCATTGGAAAGATTATAGAGTCTACTTTATGATAATGAAACTTTCAAGGGTCTAATTGTAATGTATTTCAAAAAGTATATTAGGGGAATGACACAAGGTCATTCCCTGTCAAGCGTTTTCGCAAAGTTTTTTATTTTTGGTCAAATTTTGAGTCCGGAAAGGGGCGTTTCACAACTGAGGTGTTCTAGTTTGTGTAGGCGTAGTGTATAATAGATACATTCTTGGTTTAATCACATTCGTGTTCCTTTCAACTTGTTTTTCATTTTGAGGCAAAATATGTGGAGTGACAGGTTTTGATAAATCCTGTATCACATTAGTTCTAGTAACCGACCTTGGATTTGAAAAATCTTTCTTTTCAAAAGAATATGAAAAAAGGAGTCGGTTGACCCAAAACTAATGGTTTTTGAAATTTAAACACATTTGGTTGACGAAGAACTGATGATTTAACAAACTTATTATCCATAGACTTTCCTTTTATTTTCTCTATGAGTTTCTTCAACTCACTGATGGCAATGTCCTTGTCTTGTAATTAAGCTTTCAAGTCATTTATCTCAAAATATTGTTCATTTTGATCTTGAAATGATGAAGATTTATTTTGTTTCCAAACTGTCATTTTTAATATGTTCCTGACATTGAATAAGCCTGTTAAAAGATCATTTAAGAGAATATCAAGCCACGAAAAGTTTACCACAATAAGCTACTTTTAAGTTGTAAGTTAAAGTTTATACCTTTTTTTATTGAAACTTAGTAGAAAACCTAATAA
>BQNB010061412.1:20204-36506 GCA_026074375.1 Tanacetum coccineum | reverse complement strand
TTCCGCATAGTCTTTATATATACACCATAAGGTTTCTAATCTAGTTGTTTAGATTTATCTAAACAGAACAAAAGATCCATTTAATTGAACCATCAGAAGACTTAGTGAAGCTATGGAGTTTGGTTAAAGAAAGATTCAGTTCAACAGAACCTACTGATGACAAAGAAAGGATATTATGGGTTGAACTGAAGAGGTTGTTTGAACCTAATACCGATGATACACTATGGAAACTTCAGAGATATATGCATGATCTATGGAAATTGAGATTATATGATACATGTGGAGTTCATCATTTGTCTACAGAGAGAGGAATGGATACTTTCATGCTGGTAGAAAAAGAATATCCATTATCAAAAGGAGTTCTGATGTTGGTTAACAAGTTGTTAGTAGAACAATCTTCAAAGATGGAAAATGAGCTTTTATGAAAAATCTTCATACTAGCAAACAGACCAAGACAATAAAGTGTTTGGAAGCATCCTCTCGGCACAGATGGTTTAATTCAGAGAAACTTGTAGATTTAAATGTCAATCACAAGTTTAGGGGAGGATTGTTGGGAATTAAATTTATTCATACTTACACCTGCCAAGTTTAGTTAGTACTGCCAGAGTTAAAGTTAGTACTGCCAAGCTGAGTTAGTACTGCCAATGTAAACTTAACACTGCTGATAGAAGATTAAGATTGCTGCATGAAGATAAAGACGTATGATATGATTTTTATTAGTTTATTTTGTGTATATCTTATATTATTAGAAAGATTCGTATAAGATAAATATTTAGAAGATTTGTAGTTATCTTGTAAAGGACTCCTTGGTGTATAAAATGAGATCCTAGGTTATGATGTTAGGCGTGAATATATAGAGTTGCATGCATAGCTTCAAGGTTGTAAACCCTAGTACTAGACAGAGTACTCGTATTATTGATCTTAATAATATTGAAGCTTTTTGTTACATCTTTGTTCAATCATATTTACTGTTACATTCATAGATCTTCTAAGTATTAAAGAGTTGATTCCGCATACTCTTTAATATACACACAATGTTTCTACCATTGTTATTTTGGATCCATCCAAGGTAACATACTCTTTAGAAGCTAAAGAATCAATCATAGTTTGGGATCAACAGCGATTTCTTGGCCCGATAAGTTTCCTTTTTAGTGGACTAATTATTTATTTTCCACATTCTCCATTCTTTGAAGTTTATTTTTCACATTAAGGTCAATCTAAAACGTAAGTGTGGGGGAAAGTAATAGTGGACAAATGAAAATAATCTTTAAATTTTTAATTTTTGAGGCCAATTTTTAATACTTGTTTGCCCTTTTAATCTATTTGTTTTCACACTTTTAGGATAATCTATAAGAATAACTAGCAATCCACTGGTAAAATACTGTAATTTTAAAAAATTTGAGATGTGTCCCGGTTAATATTGCAACCTATTCTAGGATCGATGAGATTTGCTAGCACATATTATAGCCTTTTCCACTAAATTGTGAGGATTTGAGTCTATTTCATATAGCATACATCTTTTATGCTTGAATTCTTTTGCTATGAGTGTGCCGATGATTGTATTTATTCTAGAACTTGTGCTTGTAAATCATTATCAGACAGTAGTGAAATCACATTCGTGTAATAGAAGTGTATATGCGTGATGACATCAAATAACGTCTATTTTATAGCATCATTTATCTCACGATATTAACCCATTTTGTATAGTTATTGCAAAGAATTGTTAATTAATTGTTTATATTTTAGAATTGCAGAATTATGGAGTAATTGATGAAAGATAGCAAAAGGCGCGCATTCATGAGCTTAAATAAAGATATTTTGAAGATTACTATTCTGAAGACCAATACGCCGTATCCATCAAGGAAGATATGGCGTATCCGTGCCTGCACTCACCAAAGACCACAGAGGAATAAAGTTTAATACGCCGTATCTAGAGGACTCAATACGCCGTATTCAAGATATGGAATCAATATAATATTCTGGAAGATATCAAGCGTGGTCCCTACTCTAAGAAATTCCTAATACGCCGTATCCAACTCATGGATACGCCTTATCCAACCGACTTCCAGACCTTATAAATAGAAAACTTAAAAACGAGTTTTAAGTGTGCTAAATCATATTCTCGATACCTAAACCACAAAAGTCAATTTTCAGAGGAGAAAAAGAGCAGAAGAGGTCGAGCAACGTATTCAATTCCATAGGAGACAATGTGTAATTCCATATACTTTAGTAATCATTCAGTTTTTGGTATCATTCGTTAACTCGGTTAGTTTACCTTGGCTAAATAATTTATCTTGTATTTATTATGACGTTTAAAGGCTAATACCTTTAGGTATTAGCCATTATTATAAAGATCTGAATGTTTGGGGGTTTTTGGGGGCGTGTGGGGGGTAATATTTGTTATCTCCAATTTCTTGATTTATCGTTGAGTGCTTGTTTATGTTTATCAATTTATACTTGTTTACGCGCTTTTGTATGCGACCTATCATTCAACTGGATCTAGTGAAGCGGACCAAGTAGATCTAGAGTCCGGGATAGCTCTCCATATAGTGACTTATACATCTAGAATAATAGTTACACAAATATTGTCCTTCTAAGTCTGTGTCTTGGATACGCTTTGGGCTTAACTAGTTAATTGGATATTGCCAATGGTTTATTGATCGTGTTGACTAGCAGGTGACCTAGATAATTCAACAGGTAACGTTCAGATTCCATTGGATAGTTGGACAAGTTAACTACTAGTGTATAAATTGCATTAAGCGGTAAGTGGGTAAAGTCTCTATGAGCTAGGGTTTAACAAGATCACCATTGCCTTAATCTCTAAGATAGATTATAATCAGCAAATAAAGATGCTTTGTGCGGATGTTTTAATTGTGACATAATTAATGTGTCTAGGTCTTAGGATGATGTAACGCCTAAGTCTAAGAATGATATGCCACCTCGAGAGAAGAAATCATTGCACTTAAAAAACAAACCAACATTCTAATCGGATTAATAATGGTTAATACAATTTTCTTATATAAGGTTCGACCGCTCTTTCATCTTTTGTTAATTAGCTTGCGTGGGTAAAAGTGCCTTGAATTAATTTTAGACACCAACCAAACCGTGTCAGTCTCTCAGGCTAAAAACCCCCTTTTCTGTTAGAATTAGGATATTAAACTGACATAGGTTTAACATAGGTTTAGAATAGAATAGAATTAACATAGATTAGATAACCAAGATATTAATTAAATTGATAGATTGCTTCAAGTGTTCGACACCCTACTTACCACGAAACTACTACCGACTGGGTACACTGCCCGTTAAAGTGTTGTTTTTGGTTTAGTCGGCAAAATATAAATTTAAAACTTGAATCAATAAAATATACACCACACAACGACACATCAATGCGTGACAAAGAGGAACCCTTAGGATTTAACCCAAATAGCCTTTTTGTTTACATCTTTATTTTTAGCTAGTTACACAGATTAGCTACCAGCCAAATTAACCCAATTCTTAGCGCTCACTTTTAGTGCTAGATACCCTTAGGAAACCCTTCGAGCCATTCTTTTCATTTTTGTTACATCCACTAAAAAAGCAAAAAAAAATATTATACACTTTAAACCTTAGCCTAACCCCTTGTCAAAGTCAAAATGATAGGTTGCTAGTTGCTTGGTATGTTTGATTGTTTTTTATGATTATTAGTTAGCCACACTTCGCCATTTGTATGTGCCATTCCGACAAAGATGAAGGAGACGTCTTTCGTATTTTGTATTTTTGTGATGTATGCTTATGCGAAGTGTGGGGAGTTTAATGGATGTGAAAAAAAACATAAAAAAGGAGGATGATATATGATAACGCACCAAATATACATAAATAATCCCTCGTTAATATATAAATTATCTATATAAATATGTAAATAACCAATGTTTAAGTACTTATTTGTGTAACAATTGTTTCAGGACCAAAGATCACGAAAATGACTAAAAACGCTAAAGATATTCGTTAAATAAACTAACGACCGTTAAAAGAATGATCTAGAATTAAGAAAAGGAAGTATTAAATGTGATGAAGCCAAGTGCGGCATACTTTGGATCGTGGAGAGAGAGAATTGAATGCTGAGGTAAAGTACGACACACTTTAGCCTGCAGTTACTCCAAATCATAATGATGAGCATTGAATCCATGGCTCTTCATCTCTTTTCTCTTCCTAACCGATATGCTACCTAAGGCTATAAATAGAGGACGAAATTCATCATCTCACACATCCCAATTCACAAACAACAATAAGAATCAAGTATTCTTTCTAGTGATAAGGTTTAGAACCATTTTAGGAGTTAGAAGTTAACTCTTTCATAAGTTCTTCCAATTTCTGGGGTGTAATCAGTTGCATAGAGTGCTAGTGAAGTTATTTTGAAGCTAACAACAATTGTGACATAATCATTGTTGGTTTCTGGGTTCTATTTTGAATATAAGAAGGAAGTTCTTGAAGAATTCGTGTGAAGTAACTAATTTTTGCTCTTGCATTTGGTATAATCTTGTTAATCTTCTTGAATACGATGCTTACTGAAATTGACTTGCTTGTTATGTGTTTTACCTTCATCGTTATGGAGTAGTTCTTTCATGTTTATTTGGGATTTATGAGGATAATATGGATTAAACTTGGATAACTAATGATTTTTGCTAAATAGTAAATATGAACTTGATATTTTTATTCTTGGATCCTTAATCATCATTTGATCACCACTTAGTTCGGCTATAGGTCGAAATACTCCGACTTAAGTGCTTGATTTCGAGTTTGTTTGTCTATGACAACTCGATGTTAGCCTTGTGAGGACTGGATAACAAAATGATCATTAACCCAAGAATACAAAGGTTTAACGCTCAACCACATGTCTAACTAACTTGGTTGAGCAAGTTTATATTTATACTTTCCAAACGCGAATTGGACTTAAATCATTTTTCATAATTAAAAGTAAAGGCCGAAAGGATTTTTCATTATGCTAAATATATAATCTTTTGAATAAACTACCTGTTCATTTATTAGATTATACTTAAATTCATGAACTCATTATCTCTCCAAGTTTATCCTTTATCATTCTTGTCTCCCAAATAAACATTGTTTTTCATCTTGAAATTTATCTTACTTTTATCTTTAGATTCGTGACAAATCTTAAAGAGAACCTTTGCAAAACTAATAAACTTTTTCATAAACATCAATCTCGTGGAACGACCTGGTCTTACCCTAAATCTATGCTATAAACGCGAGTTTCACTTTACCCGTATGTTAGTTGAAAATCAGTTAAAACTAATATTATAAATTTAAGGCTTTATTAACACATCAATATATGAAGAAAAAAAAGAATAAGCCATAGAAAGAATAAAGAAAAAGTGATGACAATTATAGCCAATGTGCTATATTATTATTATGAAGATGAAGGAAGATGAAGTATGTTTGGATATCGATTAGCCAGTGTGCTAAGACGTGATATATATAGTGATCGATATGTGAAGGAAGAATAAATTGGTAACTATAATCATTTTTGTGTTTGCGGTTTGATTGGTAACTAGCAACAAATAGACTTGGACTTTGACTTATGTATATTATGTTCTCTTTAACCTATATCATAAAGAAACTCATGCCTTATCCATACCCCTTATTAACCTGAAGCCTGTACGTTACAACCCAATAAAATTCCTCTTTAGATGTGTACACTTGGTGCTTACGCTACGTCGTTGGAGTTTTATTTCTTGTACAAGCCTATGGTAATAAATTTGGTCAACGATCGAGCTATGAGTGTGATTTCTTTTATATACTCCACCACATAAATAAATAAGTGTTGAGTGAATTATACTTCATTCTTTTTTCGTGAGGTGGCTTTAGGAAAATGTTTAATCAAGCAAGAAAACCTTGGTATTGTCCAAACATGATGTTTTTCACAAATCTTAAATGATAAATACTTATCTCGACACAGTTACTTTTTAGGATTTTGCAATCGCATTTTTCTAATAATTCTTGTGCAGCATGTAGATTTTATTTTTCTTTAATTTGCTTGAGGACAAGCAAACCCTTAAGTGTGTGTGGGGGGGGGGGGGTGTTTGCGCCTTGTGCGCTTATATAAAAAAACCAAAAAAATTGTCAATATTTTCAAAAAAAAAATTCCTTATTTTGTCATTTAGGTATTTTCTTTTTTATTTTTTTCTTGGATTTGCTTAAAGGCAAGCAAAGTTTAAGCGTAGGGAATTTGATAACGCTCACATTTAGTATGTTTTAGGAGTGTTATCATAGTTTTTGTACATGTTATTTGGTTAAGTTAACGTGTTTTTGCTACTAATATTGCACAAATTTGAATTTATATGTTTGTAGCTAGCCAAGATTAAGAAAGTAAAGAAAAGACCAAGAAAAGAGAAGAAAACGAAGAATTATACATGTACAAAGTTTTCCCACCAAGAACGAGTCTCAAGGATTCGTTATCGAGAAGAAAAATTATATGGAGATCATTTCGTGAGCAAGGAAAAGTATTTTATTGACTTTGGAGGCATTTTAGTCAAACTCGGCCAAGAAATGAGCTCCCGGAGAGTCAAAACGAAGAAAAGAAAAAAAAATGAAAAATCTAAAAATTCATCCTGTCAAAATGCTCCTCCTTCAGGTCGTTAGGCTAAAGTGACAAATTGCACCTGGTCGAATGACCCGAGCCCGGAGTCGTCTGGATGGATTGCGTCTGACCTCCCAAAGTTGCATTAAAGTGTGTAATTAACTGTATTAACCCTTAAGTTTAATCATGTGCTCCTAATAACTCATATTTTTGGAACCTTTATGAATCTTGAAGGCCAAGGAGTGTTCAAATATAAATACAACCATTGGGGCAACAATATCTCATACTTTTCCATACTTTCTCTTAACTTATCTCCACCACAACACACACTTCTCTCTCCTACCTTCTCCACCCTTTTCTAGAGGTGTTGGGGGTTGCTTTGGTCGCCACATACAGTCCATAAGCCGTGAACGAGTTAGAGAAGAAATCCAAGATCCATAAACAATCTAATCTCCAACAATCCTTGTTACCAAACACCCCAAGGACATACACTCACAACATGAGGTTGATTTCCAAGAAGGTTTTGGTTAGGATGAATAGTATTTTGGTTGTTTCTTTTGGTTAGAATCATTAGGATACTTTGGTTGGATGTCTAGCCTTTGGTACTTGAACTCTAAAGTTTTGTAACTTCTTCTTTTATATTCAATCATGTTTATGTTCTTATTTGTGGTGATTCATGTATTTTGTGTGTTTGATCTTGTGAATGATGATATCATTCGAGTACCCACCCGCACCTCCACATGTTTCAATACTTGTTTGTTAATATACATGTATCCTCTCTACCAGTCGAACTATCCTTGTATCTGTTAATAGATTTCTATACTGACGTATGAAGTAGCGAACATGACTTTCCGTTAATGGCTTAGCGTACACTATGGAGATTCAGTGATCGCGTCCGTCTCTATGTACTCCAGACACTCCGTGTGTGTTGTACATCTTCCCAGTACGCTGGGTCGAGAGGCTCTATTGTTCGTTCGCTTGTCGTCACATGCTCGTTGACGATCATTGTTGAGTCTATAGGTCGAAAGGATTCTCAATAGAGGTTAATTTCAATTCATTAATCAACAAATGATTTGGTCTTATACATTGTGACGATTGTGCAAGAGAATTAATAAACATAACAAGTAAAGGTTTAACTTAGATTAATGTTAAAAGGAGTCTTTTGAATATGTGTTCTAATCATGTTTCAAGTAAATGGAACGTAACAATGGATAACATCAAAGTCTATAGGTTGAAATGATTCTTTGTTGTTGTTGGTTTAGGCATAAGGCTCATGACATAACCACTTAATTGAGACTTATGTATAATTGATTTATAAAACACTAGACTATTATCATTGATTCTATAGGTCGAAAGAATTATGAATGATAATATGTTTTCTAAACAAAACATCCTAATATATGAGTGATCATTTGTCCAAACATGTATGTTCTTTGTGTGCTTATTCTCATATTTCTTTCTTTGGTAGTTTGATCCGTAATAATCATAAACACCGCCTTGTTACTTGCTTACAAAAACAAACGACACTCGAGTGCAACCATCATCGTTGATGAAGACACTTCTCAATCATAATCACCGCCTTGTCCACTAATTCCGTTGCACCTACTACTCTCAATAATGAAGACACTTCTTCATCGTCAACAATCGTCGTTGATGACAATGAAGCTCCTTAAATAGTATCTACTTCTAAAGAACCAGCATCTCTAATCTCAAATGATTTCGCTTATGAATCTATTCAAGAAGATAATGCAGAACTTAACGGAAATACTTTGCTTAATCTATTTTGTTCTCCTATGACTGAAGAAGCTGAGTCATCATCGACAAATCAGGATCCGTCAAATATGCACGAGTTTTGTCAACATCACCACTCAACTGACTAATGGATAAAGAATCATCCCTTCGAGCAAGTGATTGGTGACCTTTCAAAACCAGTTATGACACAAAGTAGACTCAATACTGATGCTGAAATATGCATGTACGCGCTTACTGTGAGTACTACTAAACCCAAAAATATCAAAGAAGCGATGCAAGATCATAGTTGGATTGAATCAATGCAAGACAAGCTACATCAGTTTTAAAGATTAAAAGTTTGGGAACTAGTTGAAAGACCCGCTGGAAGGAATATTATCGGGGCCAAATGGCTTTGGAAAAACAAGACTGGTGCAGAGAATACGGTTATTCACAACAAGTCTCGACTCATTGCCAAAGGATACTGTCAAGAAGAAGGAATAGATTTCGAGGAATCGTTTGCTCCAGTAGCAAGACTTGAAGTTGTCAGAATGTTTATAGCTTATGCGGCTCACAAGAACTTCACAATCTATGAGATGGATGTCAAAACCGCATTTCTCAATGGTCCTTTGAAGGAAGAAGTTTATGTGAGTCAGCCAAATGGTTTTGTAGATCATGACTTTCCAAATCATGTATATCATCTTCGAAAAGCTCTTTATGGTCTCAAACAGGATTCAAGAGCATGGTATGATAAGTTGTCCTCAACCTTAATTGCAAATCACATTACCAAAGGTATTGTTAACCCAACTTTGTTTACAAGAAGACACGGGATGACATTTTACTTGTAAAAGTATATGTCGATGACATCATTTTTGGTTTAACAAATCCAGTTTTTTCAAATAAATTTGCAAAATTAATGAAAAACAATTTTGAGATGTCAATGATGGGTAAAATGAAGTTCTTTCTTGGACTTCAGGTTCATCAATCACCCCGTGAAATCTTTATAAGTCAGTCACAATATATTTTAAAGATTTTGAAAAAATATGGTATGGATGGATTATCGAGCACTCAACGCATCACAGTAAGGAAAAATCTCCATGCCCATAATTGTGGAATGTGATTCAAAAAGCCCCAATGTGTACTTCCAAACTTGCGGTGATTTACAATGCACCTTAACTGATCAAACAAAATATAGTAGCATGATCGGGGGGCTTATGTATCTCACTTCTAGTAGATCAGATATTGTATTTTCCACCTTTATTTGTGTACGTTATCGAGCACGACCCACGGTCAAACACCTCAAAAAGGTTAAGCGGATCTTTCGATACCTAAAACAAACTTACAACATGGGTATGTGGTATCCGAAGGATTCCGGATTTGCACTAACAGCGTATTCACACGCATACCATGTAAGGTGCCATGACGATTATAAAAGCACATCCGGGGGAATACAAATTCTGGGAGAAAAACTTGTCAGGTGGTCGTCAAAGAAACAAGATTGTACTGCAATGTCAACCGCGAAAGCTGAATACGTATCCATATCCGCGTGTTGTGCTCAAGTCATCTGGATGAGAACACAACTCTTAGATTATGGATTTCATTTCAACAAAATTCTCATGTACCGTGACTCGAAGAGTGCAATTACAATATCATGCAATTCAGTACAACATTCGCGTACAAACACATCAACATCTGGTATCATTTTATTAAATAACATGATGAGAAAGGTATTGTTGAGTTATATTTTGTCGGGATGAAATATCAATTAGTTGATCTATTTACGAAAGCTATTCCAATGGAAATGTTTGAGTATCTAGTTCACAGAATTGATATGTGATGTATGACCCCAACTGAGTTAGAATGTCTAGCAAAATTATTTTCTTGATTTTCAAGATCATACATCAAAACTTATAAATAAATTTTTAAAAACAAAATAAAAATTTGAAAAAAATCCAAATGAAAAGGTATTTGGATATGTATATCTGCGAGTATAAGCGGTGTAAAGAAATCATGTATTTGAAAGTATGAATAAAAATGAAAAGGTATTTGAATATGTATCTTAGAAAAATAAAATCAGCCGTTTAAATTTTTTATTTTTTCCAGCATGATAGTACTCGTATGGGCTGGTCCAATCTTAATTGAACAGAAAATGATTTTTAACATCATGACATAAATTAAATGCAAACATTAAATAATCAAGTTATAGGGTCACTTATTTTGACATTTGAAGTTCGAATGCAAAGAATAAAAGGGTTAAAAGAGGAAAGCAAAGTGTGGGTCCCAACAGTTTCCGTTAGGAATGGTCTTTCTTGCCGTCATGATTTTGACCCTCATTTAACTTAACGGATTCCGTTGAAGCTTATAAATATATTTCCTCTACACAAACACAAAAACACACACACATTTTCACTCTCTCTCACACACACACATTGTGCAGTTACAAGTGAAGAAGTGTTTATAATGAATGCGTGAAACTAAAGTTACAAACACAAAATCTTTGTCACGCCTTGTGTTTTTTCAAGATTTAATACACAGCTTTTTATTGGTTCATTTCTACCTTCAAAAAAATGGGAAACAAAGACAACATTATTTCATCTTGTGGTGTTCAACAACAATCAAAGATCGAAAAGAACCGCGTCGAAGATGTTCTTCATCTCCTCAAGAAAGCTTCGTCCCTCACTCTCAAACAGGTAGTTTTTTTTAATAAAAAAATGTGTGTAGTTTATACACATTTTTGTTACAAGCCCATGTTAATACTTTATAATATTTTCAGGAGAAATTTTGCAATGAAGCATGTATTGGAAGATTTTTGAGAGCAAAAGGAGATAGTGTGAAGAAAGCTGCTAAGCAAATTCGAGCTTGTTTGTCATGGAGAGAAAATCTTGGTGTTGGTATGTTTGCTTGTTTTTGCTACCATATTGAGTTATCAAAAATGAGATAGTATGTTGGTTTATTAATTAATGAACATGTAAAATTAAAGTTGGTAGTATAACTTAGAGAACAAGCTCTGAATATGCTAGCAGAATCAGTTACAAACTTTTTGTAAGAAATCGTAACTTAAGTTTAAATTCCTAAAAAAGAATATGTTAATTTCTATGTTAACAAATAAAGTTTGTCTGTTAGCTGTTCGCTTGTTACCATATTTTGTTATGTTGTGTTTATTTCTTGATTAGTCATTAATTACTAGTTTTCGATAAAATTAATCTATATTTACAAGTCTTTCTAGTTTTAATGCTACTAAGGGTATACTCGTTTATTGTACGTTAGCATGTTTAAACTGAAAAAAATGTAAGTTCAAAAATGAATTGCTAAAGTTATATTTACGAAAATTAAATCTTACTTGGAAATTTGAACTTTCAAAAAGTTGACAAAAGTTGATGTGGGTAAAAGAAATTTCAGATAAATCACAATTATAGCAATGTACTATACAACGAAATTCATCATGTGCTTGTGATTAGAATATCATTACACATGATTTGTAATAATGTCTCTGCAAAAGTAAATATTTACTTTTTCTCACCCATGGGAATTTAGTATATATTTTGAATCTCCCCTTTTTATACATGCTTCTTTCGAAATGATATGTTATTTGTTCAAGCTAAACCTGTGACATACCAACAGAATCTTGCTTTTTTGGCTTTGAATTACTTGCTCTATTAAAGTACTCAAAATACTCACTCATGATTAAAGTAATCTATCCAAAAAGTAAATAAAATTCACTTTCTCTTTAACTTGTAATATACCGTATGTTTATTGTTTTGTCTCTAATGCTGGATTTCGATTAACAGATCATCTAATCGCTGATGAGTTTTCCGGTGAGATAGCCGATGGCATGGCTTATGTTGCCGGTCACGACGACCAATCTCGACCAGTCGTGGTATGTTTTTACATTATATTTAGTAACTCGCATATTTTGTTACAGATTATAAAAATCCATAAATTTTACAAAGCAAAAATCTACAAAATGTGTTGGCATGTTTAATATGTCGTACTCTCTCTATTATTTTAAAATCATCTCATATTGAAAGCTAAGGGATCCACTATGGTTAAAACTTTTGTAAAAAGGTTTATAATTTATTATATCATCAATTCATAAACCTTTTGGTTGTATAAACCTATTTCCACTATGCTTAAATTTTTTAAAGCTTTATAAACATTATACACATTGCAAATGCATTAAATTTTGAAGAGGTTCAACATCTTAGACCTTTTCATGCCATGTAAGCATGAACTAAGTTCCCACTATGGTTAGCAAAAGTATAAACCTCTTCATAATATTATACTCCATCCGTCCCATTTTTATAGTCCACGTTTCTTTTTTGAGATATCCCAATTTAATTGTCCACTACTAAATATAGATAGGGAAGTTTGATCAAGTTTACTATATTACCCTTGATTGAAATTATTATTACAAACTTTAAAGAAGACTTTAATTAATTAGTTAAGAGTAAAACTGTCATTCTGTCAAAAAGTAAGAAAGAGAAAGCAGTAATAAATACAATTTTTCTTAAACTGTGTGTTTTTTGTCGGGGGACAATAATTTTGGGACAGAGGGAGTAAACCTTTTTATAAACCATCATAGTGGATGCTCTAATAATAATCTTGACAACTTATTTTATAAAAAAATTTTAAAACTTATAGTATGATTTTAGCATATATTAGGATAAAAATAGTCTAAATTTGAAATTTCTCTCCCCTAATGATTATCTCTTCATGATATTGTCTTAGATTTTCCGAATCAAGCAAGACTATCTCAAGTTTCGGTCACAGAAACAGTAAGTTATTGCTCCAAATCTTTCTTAAAATACCAAATCTTTCGTATATGTTATTGCAAGAAAATGTTAAAACATATGTAGTTTAGATGTGGTCCTCACACTTGTAGTGTTGTGTAAACTGTATTTTCCTTATTTTTATTACGGAGTACAATTTTAATGTTTTACATGACGTGTATACTTTTTCATCATTTGAAAAATCACTCCATAAAACACACGAACGGAATGTTAGAGCTAGTCTTGTACTTAAAACATTACACATAAGTAACGAAATAAATAAATAAGTCATTTTATTAATACACAATGAAGAACAGGTGACATAAATTTTTTTTTGAAAAGCAATTTATTTCAACCAAACCAAACAAAATAAAATACATACAAAGGAACCGGTGACATATTTGAATTCAAAAGATAATCATTTTGAGAGTAGAAGAAACATTTTTGATTGATTTATATAGTAAACGATTCCGTGACTAAAATGACAATAAGAAAAGGTAAATAAAATTTTGCATGTCACACTGAGATTCTCTCTCTAGTTATATTATATATTGTGATAATGTATATGTTAGTAATATCATTTCTTTAATGTATAGGTTTACCCGTTTGTTGGTTTTCACTTTGGAGGTTGCAATTCAAACAATGGCGAAATCTGTCGACCAGTTAGTTGTCTTATTTGATGCAAGTAAGTCTTTACATTTGAATAACAACACTTACTATTTGACAAATGTTACATTTAGATTCCCACAACTCAATATTCAAATACTATACTTCTCAATAGGTCAAACTATATAATTTACAACTTGCAACAACACTGTACTATTCAACTACTACTTTAAAACCTAACAAAATACTACTGCATTGATAAGTTGAGAAAATAAGTGAGGGGTAAAGATGTAAATGACAAAGATTATCTTACGGACAAAACATGTGTTTTATGTCAAGATAAGCTTTACGTCAGTTGGATGTTGGAAATTAATGTACATTCTTCCAACGTTGTCCTTCCCCAAAACTCTCTTTTTTTACAGTCTGAAATGCTACTTTGTCACAGTATTATACATCACGCCCTGATTTTTATATCAATTCTTTTGTTAAACCCTTCTTTAATTGGTTATTAGTCACGCCTAATGACATATTTAATGTGTAATTAAATGTACTAACTTTGATAGCGATTTATGTGTCTGAAATCCGGCAACCTTTCTCAGACTTGTTTCAGAAATTGTCTCTAGATGACATTTATCCTTGTTTATTCTTTACTTGGCAAAATAAAGTTTAGGGAGAATTTCATGTATATCCTTCTAGCCGGTGTAACTAATGTATAATCTATAATCAACTTAGATACATATCAAAACCAAATAAGTGTGAGAAAAAGAGTAATACCTCGTCACTTACCAAATTAATCATTTTAAAGTCAATTACTTTTCTTGGTGGCTATTAACAACATTGTTGACTATTGCTATCATGGATATTTGGTCCCAGGACAACGTTAATAAGGACAACACTTATGTATCAGAATCCATCAACCTTTTTCCTTTGCTTTTTCTTTTTATTTCAAATTTTCAAACTTCTACTATTACAAATTTGTAGCGCCTTCTAGATTATAGTTCCAAACAATGTGAAGTCGTTATATGGACAATTATTATTGACTTTTTTCATATTTGTTATACTAGTAAATACTTTACTTAATTGTATTTCATTTAGTTTAACTGATTACGAAAATGGTTGTAGTATTACATTCTGCAGCCTGAAACAGAAATTAAAACTTTTCGTAAAAACAAAATGAAGATGTACTAATGGTAAGAAAAATGGCAGGCTTTTTCAGGTCAGCATCAGGGTTTATGAACATATTGGTGGCAGCACTGAAGACCATAGGGGAGCACTATCCTGGTCGTTTACACAAGGCTTTTGTCATTGACCCTCCTTCTCTTTTTCCATATCTTTGGAAGGTAATTAATTCATCATAGTTTTATTTCACTAAATCAACATCAACTTAATTAAGTAATTAACTTATAGTATGATGTTAATATGTAGGGTGTCAAAGCATTTATCGAGTTATCAATTATCACAACAATGGTGTCATCGCTCGATTTTGATGACTTTCCGGACTTTAATCACTTCACATCATACCCTCGTGCCGCGTCCCTTAGGTTTAATCCTTCTTCAGTGCCATCCAAGGGAAAAGTTGGTGCTTGCTCGTCCTCGCGGTTTTCCTTCACTGTTTCACACCATTTCGACTCACTCAAACCTTGGTATCTCACTTTAGGCGATAAATCATCGTTCAAAGTGGGTCCCACATCCACCCCGGTCCTAGGACCCGCTCTCATATCGCCTGTCAACGCGCGATCCTACTCATTTGCCTCACCAACCGCGAGAAACATGAACACAATGAGAAAAAGCTTCTTCCCATCAACCCCATTACCACAAAAAACACAAGTGATGGATCACTCAACCATCAATCACCCGCGAACTCCTAAACCATCGTTCCTACACTCACCAGCCCTCTTCTTCAAAAAAGAATGCCATGTAAGCAAAAGCGAAAAGGGTCGTGAATCTTTCCTACCATTTTTGAGATTCTATAGACGACCATATGATGAAATGATGTATCGATCAAAAATGAAACCTCCACTAGGAGGCCTAATCTCGATCGTATCTCCTCAAATCAGACGTCGTCATATGTCCGTCTCTCAACGGTTTTGATAGATCATCAGAAGTTAAAGGAGTACGTACATATCAAATGTTACATGGACATCGACATTAACATTTACATTTACAATATTTAGTGTGTAATTTTCGCACGGGTGGTAATAATTAATTAATATATTTGAGCTAAGTTTCTATATATGTTAAGGCACATTAATGTTGCTTTGATATGTGTTGTTTTGTGCATTGATTGTGTTACAATTGTTATGCTAAAAAAAGGTAGACGACGTGCAAAGTGGGATGTGAAATAGTGTGCAAAATATATGATATTATGTTATGTGGGATGGCAAAATGCATGGTACATAGCGTGGTCGAAACGGTGAACACATGCATTGGAAAGTGTTTCATGCTTTCACATAAATAATCCATTCAACAAGACAAAAGTCAATATTTTTTCTTTGTATTTTTCTTTTGTTTTTGTCATTGGTTTATGATAGTGTGAATTTGTATGTTTATGAGTGTCATGCAAGTGATATTAACACTCTGTTCTCTAGCATATATTATGAAGGGAAGGAAAGGGTGAGTAAAGAA
>BQNB010061411.1:0-36506 GCA_026074375.1 Tanacetum coccineum | reverse complement strand
TCAAAGTCCAGGATTGAGGTCGATAGAGCCAAAGTTGATGTAATAGCAAAATTACCTCATTTCACAACCATCAAAGGAGTTAGAAGTTTTTTAGGACATGCCAGATTTTATCATAGGTTTATTCAAGACTTCTTAAAAATCTCCCGACCAATGACCCACCTTCTAGAGAAAGAAACCCCATTTGTCTTTTCCAAGGAATGTGTAGAGGCATTTAATGCCCTTAAGAAGAAATTGACCAAAGCACCGATTTTAGTTGCCCCGATTGGGACCTACCATTTGAGATTATGTGTGATGCTAGTAACTTTGCGATAGGTGCGGTCTTGGGGCAACGTAAGACCAAACATTTTCAACTGATACACTATGCAAACAAGACTATGACCGACGCTCAAGCTCATTACACTACTACAGAAAAAGAGCTTTTAGCCGTAGTGTATGCTTTCGAGAAATTCTGGCCATATCTTGTCTTGTAAAAAACAATAGTGTATACGGACCACTCGGCTCTTAAGTATCTTCTCGCTAAACAAGATGCTAAACCGAGATTGTGTCGTTGGATTCTCCTACTCCAAGAATTTGATGTCATTATCCGTGATAAAAAAAGGAGCGAAGAATCTAGCGGCCGACCACTTATCTAGATTAGAGGACCCCTACCAAAGTGAGCTCGAGAAAAAGGAAATTACGGAAACATTTCCTCTTGATACACTTGGTATGATGACTTTTCGTGGTGATAATAGTACCTCATGGTTTGCCGACTTTGCAAATTACCATGCGGGGAATTTTGTTGTGAAAGGGATATCATCCTAACAAAAGAAGAAAATTTTCAAAGACGTTAAGCACTACTTTTGGGACGACCCCTATTTGTTTAAAATTTGTGCGGATCAAGTGATTCGACGGTGTGTGTTTGGCCAAGAAGCCCATGATATCCTCAGGGCTTTCCATAATGGACCTACCGGGGGACATCATGGTGCCAACTACACAGCTAAGATAGTCTTTGATGCCGGATTTTATCGGCCGACTATTTACCGAGATGCCCATGACTTGGTCACCCGATGTGACGCTTGTCAACGTTAAGGAAAAATCTCATAAAGGGATGAAATGCAATAAAATGCCATCCAAGTTTGCGAGATCTTTGACGTTTGGGGCATCCATTTTATGGGACCGTTCCCGTCTTTACGAGGGAACAAGTATATACTCGTGGCCGTCAATTATTTGTCAAAATGGGTTGAAGCAAAAGCGCTCCCCACCAATGACGCCCGAGTTGTTTGCAAATTCTTAAAATCTCTCTTCGCCCGATTTGGGACCCCTCGTGCTATCATTAGTGATCGCGGTACCCATTTTTGCAATGACCAATTTGCAAAGGTCATGCTTAAATACAGAGTTACTCACCGTCTCTCCATCGCGTATCACCCACAAACAAGTGGGCAAGTTGAGGTTTTAAATCGTGGTTTGAAACGAATTCTTGCAATCTACCCTCACTTCACAACTTACCTCAAACTGAACATCTAACTATCCAAAGCAAATCAACACTAAGTCTTTTCTTGTACGTTTCTCGAGACAGGCTCAAAATAACACTAAACCCAAACACTCTCCCGTTTACAAGTTACAACATAATTTGAATAAGTCACTATAAGACACTTATCTGCTCAACAATCCTCGAAAGTCTAAACCTTAATACCTAGAGTCTATTATCCACTCTACTACCCTAGTCCCTATGACAACACACATCATCAATCAATTAAGCTAAATTTAAAAATCTAAGCTTTATTCTCACTTAATATTTCTTTTTTATACGATTTTCTAAGAACAAATTAAGCTATAGGCAAAGATCCTTTTCTAGCGAACGCGCTCGCCTAACGGACGGCTTCCCACACCTCTTATCTAGCTATCCCTAAAGTGATCGGCAGGTACCAGACCCAATCTGATTTAAAAGCAATCGCGTTTCAACCTTACGAATTATGCAATGACTAATTTTGCTAAAAGTCATATCGCTATAAATACGGAGGATCGCCTGCCAACAACGATCTCTGCCACAACGAACCGATCCTTTATCATACCACAACAACATACTCTAACTAACTCAAAACCAGCTTCTACCTTTAACCCCATAAATCTCCCACTACACTACCCTACATACCAAAAATAACCCTTCTTCCTCCCATCCACCACCCAAACAACCTAGACATCAACAGATGATAAACACACATATTAACTAGAAATGACGTAATATAAGCACTCTACACTAACAACAAACAGCAATATCTCAAACAAATCTACTCACTAATCTAGCAGATTTTAACTAAAATTTACAGGATCTGCGCGACTGTAAAATGCAAAACTTACTCTCGCAGCTATTAGCTAAACCAAAAGCATAGGCTCTTACACGAGCTTATCTACTAGCTCTGGCTTTATTTATAATAAGCCTATAAATAGTCAGTTGAGACTCTTCCCAAGCTAGCTCACCCTTCCATCTACCCTACTCTGTCTACAAGTAAAGGGTACTACAAGCAGCGTTTATATAGCTACAGAGTATGAATTCACAAGAGGCTCGGCTTATAAGCTATCTATCCTAAGCCTTACAAAAGTACTTATGATTCGCAGCCTCTTGAGCTTATTGTGAGCTTGTAAGCCTATGAGCGCGGGTCAGAGTAAAAAAACCAAAGTGGAGAAAGATTAGAAGTTTTAATTAAAAACTTTGAGACAGATTGGTTTAAAGACGCGAAACTGAATCCATTAACTACAAAAAAAACCGTTGATTCGCGCTTGATTTAAAAAGGAATAACAAGGAATTTAAACTAAATTATATTAAGCTAAAACATGACAAATTTACAAGCTAAAAGCATATCAAGCGAGACACAGCGGAATGAAATTCTCTCTCAGTATGATCGGTCACATCATCTCTCGAATATTGTGAGCTACTTTATACACCCTGGAGTTGAGGAAAGTTCCGCTAGCCCTTGAGTGCTCTCACACACGCCATCTACATTTAATCTTCACACGAACCACATTTCGATTCCTTGAGAGGGAGGACCATTTAGGTAAGGAACCGTTTGCTTCGTGATTTGAGTTGTTAAGGTGTCAGATAAGTTGGATGAACACCTTTTGTGTTGGCCTTCTGTAACTTATATTCAAGAGAAATGACAAAACTAAAACCCATTTAGAGTTTATTCAGGAGCGGGTCACAAAAGACAACTTCAAACGACATCCAACATTGTAACTATATAAAATCTCATCCTTTAGGCAAAAAACTCCAACACAATCTCGAACAACTCCGATTACCCATAACGATCATACTACAGGCACTAGAGATATAAGAGCAGTATTGCAAACAACCCCGACCGAACACAACTTCCTAGTTTTGATAATACAGAGAGTCCGTTGTGGTGTGTGTGATATGTGAGCTATTTATAGCCTGTTGGTGAAGTTTCCAGACCCTTGAGTGCTTCCCACGCCTCTTTTTAATCTTCACCATCCATTTCTTCAATCATTGGATCAATGATCTCATCCGTTGGATCAAGTGTGGACACTCAAGGATCGCCAAGCTGTCATTCTTGATGTGACAGCTTGTGCTACTTCTCTGAGTGATCCAAGAGTAAAACCCACCTCTCCTTGTGCTTTCCTTCATCCACGTGTGCATGCTTAGCAAAATGAACCAATTGTGCTAATGACCTCTTGAATTACCTTAATTACCCATCAATTTTAAGTTGCCCTTTGTTTTGACCATGGGGTAACTAGGGACGATGATGAATAGTAAAAAGGCATTGGCGCCTTTTTATAACTGAATCGGGGTAAGTTATATTTAAACTTTAGGACTTTGGCAAAATTAGTCCTTGTGGTTGGTTTAGTAAATGTATAGTGTAAAAAAGGGTTTGGGAAATAGCAAGAATGGTCCCTGTGGTTTTGTAAAAAGGGGTATGGGCTAAGGATTTGGGCTTTGGATCCGGGTATGACCCATTTAGGCTTAGGGACCATTTGTGGACTTTTCTGAAACTTGGAGGACTAAAGTGGAATATTTTGGGTTTTATCCTTTTGTGGTTGACTAAGGTTGACCAAGGACTGAAGGTTGACCTTTCTTGGCTTTGCTTCCGGCTTTTGTACACTCTTCCGTTCTCGTGTCCGTGCTTGCCCGTTTTTGACGGTTTTCTTGTGATTTTTGATATATCTGTACCTGCGCACAAAAAACAAAAAAACAAGTATATTTTTGCCATTTTTAGCATGTTTTGGGTTTAATTGGGTTATTTTAGGTACAAACGGATATGTGTATTTTACACTTATCAGTTAGCAAGTGCTTGACATGTGTGAGGGTCAAGGCTGAACACCAAAGGCCATCGGGATTGTTAGTACAACCAGCAGTACCCGAGTGGAAGTGGGATAATATCACGATGGATTTTATCACCAAGCTTCATAAGTCGTCACAAGGTTTGAACACCATCTGGGTGATTGTGGATCGACTTACAAAATCTGATCACATCTTGCCAATAAGGGATAATGATCCATTGGACAAGTTGGCAAGGTTGTACCTGAACATGATAGTAGCAAGACACGGAATACCTGCGTCAATCATCTGTGATCGTGATGGGAGATTCACATCTAATTTCTGGAAATCATTTCAGAAAGCTTTGGGTACATATATAACTATGAGCACTGCATATCATCCAGAAACCGATGGCCAGAGCGAGAGAACTATCCAAACTCTCGAGGACATGCTACGTGCTTGCGTGATCGATTTTGGCAAGGGATGGGTTAAGCATTTGCCACTCGCCAATTTTTCATATAATAACAGTTATCACGCTAGCATAAAGGCCGCACCTTATGAGGCATTGTATGGTCGAAAATGCCGATCACCGGTGTGCTAGGCCGAAGTTGGAGAATGGAGTTCGAAGTTAGGGATAGGGTTATGCTCAAGGTCTTACCTTGGAAAGGGGTTGTACGATTCGGTAAGCGGGGCAAGCTGAATCCAAGATACGTCGGACCTTTCAGGGTGCTAGCCAAAGTTGGGAAAGTTGCCTACAAGCTGGAACTTCCCCAAGAATTGAGCAGTGTTCATCATACTTTCCATGTGTCTAATCTGAAGAAATTTTACGCTGACGAACCACTAGTCATGCAGTTAGAAGGAATTCACGTTGACGATAAGCTCTAATTTATGGAAGAGCCCGTTGAAATCATGGAACGGGAGATCAAATGATTGAAGCGAAGCCGGATACCATTAGTTAAGGTTCGTTGGAACTCTAGGAGAGGTCCTGAGTTCACCTGGGAATGCGAAGATTCGTTCAAACAGAAATACCCACAACTCTTCACAAACCAGGCTTCGTCATCCACTACAAGGTCTTAAGCTTTGAGGACAAAGCTCTTTTAATGGGTGGAGACTGTAACATTTCTCAATTTCAGGTCATTTTACGACTCCTAATATTCGTCACTATTTATTTTGGTCCGATACGTGTTTACTTTTAAATTGACTTTTAAGCTAAATCGCGTAGACTAGAAATAATCTTTTTTGTAAACAAGTCATCAAATAAATAAGGTTACATACAAAGTTATATTAATTATTAAGATAAAATAATTATTAACTTTGCTTATTTATTTTTGGTGGTCACGTAAAAGGTTTCGTTTCGCAATAATATACATTTGACACACCCCAGAATTTCTAGGACTTACTAGGACTCAAACCAATACCCACATTCTAATATCTTAAACTAAATTTGATAAATTCTTGTGTTACAAACCCATTTAGGGCCGAATATGAGTTAAAAACCACAAACCATTCGTCCTTGGTGATTTGCTAGCTAACAAAATCTCTTATCCTTAAAAGTACTAGTACATCCTTGGTTTAGTTTAATACTTCTCCTAAAGTTTCCTATGCCAATTAACCTTATGGTTAATAACCATTTTTCTTCCTTATTTCCTTTGTGTCGCGGGATAAGCATGATCAAAACACACAAATTCCTTAAGATTTAGTATTCTAGCAAATCTTGTACAAATCTTGTGTAATTAAAACTGGTATTTAAAGTGGTTTATCATGAACCATGGGAGATTAACTAGGAACCCTCTAAACCGCCCCTCATATGGTTCGTTTCTCAGTAAGTGAGGACCAAAAGGGACTAACTAGCTAATGTGCCTATAAATACATACTTACAAGTTCACTTAATACATTTTCTAAAACTTCCAAACTCTTTCTCAAAGTTAAACTCTCTACATTACTCTTTATTTCATTCGACTCATAATAACCAAACCATATATGAACCCACATTTGCTTATAAGGATTCAAGATACATTTAAGATCGGGGGGGGGGAACAAAGGGGGTATAAGATATCATGAGGAATCATGGAGCTAGAAATTAGGTACTACAGCTTTGAAGGCTTGAGTATTTATCCACGTTTGGGTGTATTACATTCGGTGTACTTCATAATCTCACAACCAAGGACTAGGACCTTGTAAAGTCTCGAAATATACCATTCGTGTCATATTTTCATTCGTCATTTTCTTGTCTAGTTGATATGTCACATAAATTTCGATTAGAAAACATATGTGAGCGTGAACATGCATGGTTCACGCACCTATATTAAGCATATAATATGCCTTGTGTGGTGCTAACATGAAATTGAACACGACATTAAACTATCAAGCTAAGGATTAAACGTTCATAGAAACCTACGAATGAGAACCAAGGTGTTCATGAGCTTGTTTTTGTTAAAAACACAAATCCTATACGTAAACATTCGATGTAAACGAAACCATTTGGCTTGGGAACGCCTTATGAAAGGCGTATTTAGCGATTGCATTGTGCGTAATAATGATAAATAAACGGTAATAGTAGCTAAACGAGATCTTACAAACCCCCCCCCCCCCCCCCCCCACCCCCCCCCCACCCACCCCCCCCCCCCCCCCAATAGAATTCAAAAGATAGTGAAACCAAAGGAGTGAGTTCCGGATCATATCCGGCCTATCAGCTTCTAGAGGCCCAAGAAGGCCCCGGACCCATGAGCCTTACGACTTATATCAATAAGCTCTACGAGCTTATTATAGCAGAACGGGGTTGCTTAATTAGTTTCACACGAACCCATAAACTACCCTTAGGAAGCAAGACGAAACCCTTAATGGGCTCATTAGCCCACTAAGCGAGTCCACGAAAGCCTTAGGCTTTTTCCCCCCACCCAATAACCCCAACTAAAAGCTTTCAAACAGCTTATTGGTGACCTTATTAAGGTTTTGTTAGGCTTATGGACCTAATTATAACACTAATGGACTCTTAATGCATAAACCAAAAAGCTTAATGGGTTATCCGAGTTCCTATTGGGCCCAAGAAAGCCCATAGAGATCTTATTAGCTTATTGGTTAAGTCTAACCAAGAAAACATACCTAATGTGCTTAATGAAGTCTAAGAAAATAATGTTAAAATGCTAAGGAACCTCTTTAAATGTATTTCAGGTTTGTAGTTATTGGGCTCAACTAGGCACGATAAGCTCGAATATGCTCCAATAAGCGCTACCTGAGCTTATTTTCAGTTAAACAAACTTTATAGGCTTAATGTAGATCTTAAGTGCCTTTGAAATCTAATTGGACCCTTGATAACTTATTGGCACCTTTTAAAGCGCCCCAATAGGCCATAAGCTCAATAAGCCAATTAAGCTTGTCCGAGCGGTATTTATAGGATGACCACAGTTATTTGAGCCTTTATTGGAACTTAACAAAACTAATGCCAATGTTAAAAACTTAATTGAAGTTGAAATGCGGGATTTTTACAAGTTAGGGACTAAAAGTGCTAATTTGATAACTATAGGCGTCTCAAAATGTCAATGATTAATTTTAAAAGTATTGGACTGTGCTGTCATTCTGGAATCTTAAGGGACTGTTTCAAACATTAAAGGACTTAAAGTGCAACTTTGTAAAGTTAGAGGACTAAAAGTGTAATTTTGGAAACTTAAGGGTTTAAAATGTGTAATTATTGTATCTTTTCATAATCCTAGGGGCTGTTTTGTAATTAAGAAGAAACTTAAGAGTATTTTGTTAAACGAAAGTGTCTTTTTATAAACACTTATACGAATCAGATGAGTTATATATATTCGGATATTATTCGGGTTTGAACACGGCTTCAATAAATATGATAATATTTCACGCTTATAGTTTCCCAAGGAGCCTCACATAAATAAAATACAATTGACCTGTGCACACAAACAAAGTGATAACAGTATATATAAACTAGAACATATCTTGTGATATTGATCTATGAAGTAACGCCCTCGGATATATATTCACATTCCGCTGCGACCCAGATCTGGGGGTGTTACATGTACAGCTCTAGCAAACAACCGCTGAACCGCAGACCTGGACTTACCACCTACGGAGGCCCCGCTCGGAAACAATTGTGATCCTCCCTTAACTTTTTGGGAGGATGTGAAGGTCCACCAGCATCAGAAACAATTGTTTTTCTTTTTCTTTGACGCCTTGGTTGCACAGGAGCTGCATCTTCAACAATAGTCTTCGTAGCTTCACTAACTAGCTGGATACCAACACCATGCCCACCACTCGCAGAATCACCCTGCTCCATTTGGTTACAACTACCACCTTCATCAAAAAGCTTGTCAACACTTGTATCCAGCTCGTTTTCAGCACAAGCAGGAGCAATTGGTAGCAGTGGAACAACACGTCCTACAGTAGTATCCAACAACCTTGGTTTATCTTCAGCACGCTGCCTCTCATCAACCCTCACCTTTGTAAGATCGGCAGTTTGGATAAAGGAGAGGAAATCCATTTCTACACGAAAAGAATAAGACGGTCAACAAAAATGATAAAAAGGCAAAACATAAATAAGACATAATAATCAGCACCCACCCTCGCCACTCTCACGCGGAAACTAGGGATAAGTATCTTCATCCAAGGTATATTTACGACTAATTCCTACTAAACAAAGAAAAGGTTCCGGATACTTATGGAACGGAGCCGGATATGCAACAAGGGTAGCATAATGTTCCGCGTTAAATTCAGAAGACTTTGGAAAAGGGTCCTTTGACACACTTTTGCTAGTATTCCACGAAAAGAAGGCATGACAAGCAAAAGCGTCGACCCAAAAGAAATGACCGTTCCAGCTTTTCAATGAGTTTAAGGATTTGGTGTAACAAACGGCGTCATTTCCCTGGCGCTTACTGAATGACATCCAGCCTTTGTTTTTAGAGTTCACATAAAAACAACGGAACAATCCAACTGTTGGCTCAAAGTGGTGAACACGGCAAATGATCTCAAAATGAGACACTTTGGCCGCACCAATAACGGATAGTTGGGATATATGGATATGATAGTGTCTGAGCACGTTAACAAGAAAAGTGGAAAGTGGTAATCGAAAATTGGTATACTCGAAGAATCTAGTATATACACTTATTTTGCCAGTAGGCATTTCATGAATTGTTTGGTTAGGGCTGGGTAACTGTGGATGAACCTCATCAAGTATATGGAACGTTTCGCAAAATTTTTTTAGAGCTTTCTGAGTGAGAACCGACTTTATATCTGTAATACTGCTCATGATAAAAAGTAAGTAAGAATTAAGGCCTAACCTGAAAGCCTAAAGTTCTTCGAAGTAGGGCTCAAAGGATACAGATTGGAAGAGCTCAAAGAATTTTTTAACAATGGCGATTATAGTTCGAGAAGATGAAAAAGAAAACAGTGAAAACCACACCGAGTATTTATACACTCGGTATAGTAAATGCAAGATTTTTTTAGATGGTTCCACGTGGCCATGACCTCCGAGTCAACGATCAGGATGAGAAGTAAAAGATAGTGATGACAGTTAAGTAGTTGGACTAACCAGTCAAATCAGTCAGAAGGTGAAAGTCCACGAAGAGACCACGTCACCCATGCCCCACCTAATAAGGGCAACGAAACGTCACAGAAAGGCAAGCACGGAGGACGCAAGGATACAAGAAGTGCCAGAATATGAGTCTAGTAATATCTACAACACGCAATAAAATTGAACGCAATAGACATACTAGACTGGAGGGACTTGATGACGTATAATAGGTTTACCAGGCCGTTGGGCTTGAACCGTATTACCACAATGGGCCCTAGGCCCAACCAAGCAAATAAAGCAACTAAAAAGTATGATGGGCCAGGACTAAGCCCAGTCCCGTACTGGCACGACCCGAAAGAAGCAAGACGGGCGTAGCAGGCCTTCTGCGGACCAAGTTACATCCGCGGAAGGAGATCTACGACCGCAAGACACGATTACTGCGGACCCTTGCTAGACAAGGGGCCCACTTCGGCCCAACAACAAACCCAAGCGAAATAATAGGAAAACCTAATATTTGGCTCACCTATAAAAATGGGTACTTTGACACCCTACACGGTATGATTTTCTGACCACATTTTACACACACATGCTCTGACATTATCTGACAAACATGTTTACTTACTTTCACACCGGAGTCCAATCGTAGGGTCCGTCCCCACGATAAGACTAACAGTTTACTTTTCATTGTGCAGGAAATCGTCTCATCACTTGATTTAGTACAAGATCTCACCCTTTGGCCGGGCCCAACAATCACTCAGATCCATCTCTTTAACCCATTACGTATTTTGTACTTAACAATAAAAGAAAACGAAAAAAGAAAACATTACTACACTCAGTCACTCACCCTGAGTCCATGTCTACCTCTCCTCTACAAGATGAGATACGATTTTTTGAGCAATGTGCACATGACACGTGTCACTCGATTTTCTGGTGGTTTTTAATGATAAGGCCTGCAATTATGTGGACACTATGCATGAAGTCCCATATCCAACGGCCACAATCTGTCGAAGCCAAGCTTGATATATTTTAGTCCATTGGATTGCAAGTAGCAAATTAACCAATTGGTGATATACGACCATTATATATTGAGACATGTAAAACTAAAGTCACTCATTGGATTTGCGAAGGCTAATAATCTAAAGCAAATTAGTACCAAAATGGCCTCCATTTCCTCAGCAGTCGCTACCGTTAGCCGGGCCGCTCCCACTCAAGCCAGCATGGTGGCTCCATTCACTGGACTTAAGTCCAACTCTGCCTTTCCCGTTACCAGGAAGTCTAACGACTTCTCATCACTTCCCAGCAACGGTGGAAGAGTGCAATGCATGAAGGTATACATATAAAACAGTTTGTACATAACTAAAACAGAACAATAGCATGTTAAATTTAAGAAACTAAAAATGTTTTGGTTTTGGTTTGGTGTGTTTAGGTGTGGCCACCATTGGGTTTGAAGAAGTTCGAGACCCTCTCATACTTGCCACCTCTATCTGAGGCCTCTTTGGCTAAGGAAGTCGACTACTTGCTCCGCAACAAATGGGTTCCTTGTTTGGAGTTCGAGTTGGAGGTCCATTTCTCATCTTTTACATATATAATTCTCTATTTCTTTTATAACCTTACTAGTTTTAATGGCTTGTACATTATGTTTTTTAAATATATTTATAATTTTTATTTTTTCTGTTTTATAAGTTATGAAAGTTTAAAGGGTTATTTGTTTTTTTTTTAAAGTCATAATAAAATTTGTAAATTTATAAATTTACGCTTAACTCTATACAATTTATTTAAAATTAAACCATTAAAGTTTTATTAATTACCTTTTTTTTTTTTAAGTTTTTGTTTTATAAATTTGACAAATATATTTTTATGTGTTTTTTTCTTTATCAGGTTTTTCCACCAAAATAATGCCAATTTTCGAAGTATTTAAGCTTTTTAATTAAACATATATTCAAAAATAATAAAAAAATTGAAGCATCATACCTAATAAGGAAAGATTCTTTTTTTTTAAATGCAAAAGTCTCCACTTTTCGTTTTTCTTTACTAAGTAAAAGATCTCCTAGATTTATATAGTTTATCAAGAGATTAGCAATTTTGATTACTTGATTTGAGCTAGATTTATTATATTACTAAGGCAGTAAACATAAATTATCTAGAAATGAGACTTGATCATACTATTACGTACTATCAAATACTAAAATTCTTCAAAATTGTCTAATAAACTAGAATTAGAGAATTGTATTAGCGAATTGATAAACGTATCTAAAATTTTAGTTATATATTTATTTAAAAAAGTAGCATGTGCAACAAATTACTCACTAAAGATGTCAACAAGTGAATGCTACGTATTTTTCTTTTTTGACAAAAAATTTATCCACATTTATATCCTTTGCATACCAGTAACAGTAAAATGTATTAGTGAAAACATTAATCCTAGTCCTTCTTTAGATTATTTATAATTTGGTTAGTGCTTAAACATTTTAATCAACTTATCTGTGTAATCAAATTGTATGTGTTTTAATGAATGTCATTCTTTAGTCTCATACTGTCTACTATAATCCTCTTATAAACTCACATTAATTTGGCAACAAGTTCATGTACACAGCTAAAATAGAAGAAATCGTGACACATAAAACCTATTGTAAAACTTACTATTGATATTCATCATTTGTTTATGTCACATATATGTTTCAAAATAAGGTATATGGCTATAGAAGAAGGTTAAAATAAAAAGACAAATATTCGTGAGAAATGATAAAAGAAACTTTTTTTTTTAAAGTTCTTAAAAATTCTAAAAAAATTCCACAAAATCAGGTATGTTGGTGCATAAAACTTTTGTAAAAGAAGTTTTTTCTAATTTTTAGTTTTCATACGTTTTTTTTAATGCAAAAAAAAATAAAAAAAAAAAAAATTGATGCACAAAATTTTTTGATGTCACAAAAATTATAACTTGTTAAAGGTTGGATGCGCAATAAAATTTTGATGCAAAAATGTCAATAGAAGCGGGTACAAGAAACACTTTTTTGATACACAAAAAAAGAATTTATGCATAAACGTTTTTTTCATAATTTTTTTTTTGCAAAAGGTATACACTTTCAAAAAAACTTAACTTCACAACTTTTTTCATGCACCAACATACACGATTCTTGTGGAATTATTTTCATAATTTTTTGAAAGCATTGATTTAAAAATTTTTCATTTTATAATTAGTCTTTTTATTTGATCTTTATTATAATATATATATAATAATATATATATATATATAATATATATATATATATATATAATATAATAATATATATATATATATAAATATATATAGGGGACTATCTTTTCAAGAACCATCATAATTGCGAGAACTGACAGAACCACCAAAAACATGCATGCACGCCTCTTTTAAAAATAAAAAAAATACAGGAAAAATCATCAATATCGTAAGCGAATTCAACTATGTTTCTTATTCTTTCACAAAAACCTTACACACTACCGCAATATTGTCGTGCACGCCTTATAAAAACAAACATGCACACCTTCAAAGAAAAATTTTGTATTTTCCCCAATTTCATTATCAAATTCCTTTAAAACAACTAATTTTTTTTAAAACATATATGATTGTTTTTTAGAATATAAGTTCAAAAATACAATATTGAAGGCGATCATGCATGTTTATATGGTGGTTTCTGTCAGTTCTCGCACTAAAATGGTTCTGAAAAGAAAGTCTCGTATATATAGATATATAAAATATATATATAATATATATATATATATATATATATATATATATATATATATATAAATATATATATAAGAGTGGAGAATCTTTTCTTTTTCAAACCATTCTGAGTGGCGAGAACTGACAGAACCACCCAAAAAAACATGCATTCATGCCTTCCAATAAGTAGTATTTTTTGCACATAATTCAAAAAACAACATAAAAGTTTTAAAAAACATAGTTGTTCTAAAGAAATTGATAAGAATTGGAATACATAATTTTTTCTTTGAAGGTGTGCAAGTATGTTCTTATAAGGCGTGCAACAGATAATAATTGCGGTCGTGTGTAAAGTGTTTGTTGTGAAAGAAGAGAAGAGATTCATATGTAATTATACCGAAGAACATAGGTAGGATTCTTTACGATATTAATGATTTTCATGTATTTTTTTGATTTTAAAAGGCGTGTCATGTATGATTTGGTGTTACTGACAGATCTCGCAAACTAAGAATGGTTCTTGAAAAGAAAGTCACCATATTATATAATATATATAAATATATATTATTTAATATAAATATATATAAAATATATATATAATCTATAATAATATATATAAATATCTATATTTGGTAGTACCCCTTATTAAAATAGATATCTTATTTTTTGTATCACTGTTTCGTCTACCCGTGAGCACGGTAACACCCCCGGATATTACGAGGCCGATACTGGACAATGTGAATTGCCCATATTCGGTGCACGACTCCGCTCAGTGTTGAAGGAACTCGACGAGTGCAAGAAGGAGTACCCCGGCCTTCAATCCGTATTATCGATTCCGACAACGTTCGTCAAGTGGCAATGTATCAGTTTCATTGCTCAAAAGCCAATTAGCTACTAAGCAACTGAGCCATGTTTTTAACCCCCTTATAATGGGTTATGTTTTGGTTTTGTTTGAATCTCCTTTAGGGTTTCGTTTCTTTTTCGCAATATATGTCATCTGTTGTTTATTCGGCATTTCTAAGAGTGGATAATTGAATATTCATAAAAATAAAAGTATTGTTATTTGTCGAATGTTAGTTGTATGTTTTAGAGATCTTGTTATGTTTCTTAGATTGTTTAACATTCTCCTCATTTATATTAATATATATGTATTGTATAAAAAACCACAACTGACAAGCATACATTCGACAACGAATTAACCATAATATGGTTCGCTAATGAAATTCAGATCGTTCTTTTAAATTTTGACAACTATATCGGTAGGTGTTACTTTACGGTATACTATGAAGATTACAAGACACAACAATACACACATGTACAGACAAGTCAAATACTACTGATACGTACCAACTCCTTATGTGCATGTAATCATGGGGCAGATCTAGCTATGCTAGAGCTATAATTGAGCTTAGAGCAGATGTGGAGTTGAAAGATAACATTGTGGCTGCTATGCCTAAAATTGCCGAGGAAGGATACTATACTTGTAATATTCGTGTTGAGTATGAGTGAAAACCTCCTAGGTGTGCGTGTTGCAAGGTCTTTGGCCATGTTCTTGAGGAATGTTCATAAAATATAGGTGTTGGTGTGACAAAGAAAAAGACTAGTCAGACCCCTAAAGGAATTCTGATTGGACAGAAGATGGGATTTAAACCAAAGAAACAACAAGTCTATCAATCTCTCTCTAAAAAGTATACTACCAACAATAAAGGAAACAAGAATAAAAATGTGAAGCCTACCAATGAGGTTAGTAAGTCAAACTTTTTTGATGCGCTTAATTCGGTTGATAATGATGTGGAATTGGGTACCAATGAGGGATCTACACATTTGGCCAACCAAGAGGCAAACTCTAGTGGCTCTACTTTTTGGAATGCGGAGTCAAGTAGTCCTGGTACTACTACTCCTATTATTGAGAAAATTAATAAGATGGAAAATTTAATTGTTGATGGAAAAGCCATTTTAGTGGATAATGAAGGAAAACCTTTAAGTAAGGTTGACGATGATAGCCAGGATGAGGTTGCCTCAGTTGATAATGAAATGGCTAGTTTCTTGGCTAAGGAAGATGGCTATGGTACACAAAATTTGCTTGAGCAATGGAAGGATTCTCATGAGCTTGATGACTACGAATACGACCCATATGATGATGATTTGTATGAAGGTCAGGAAATACCTGAAACGCTTCAAGCGTTTTGTGATCGTTTGGATATTAAAGTTAGAGGTCGTAAGAAGAAATAGTCTCGTATTTTTATTTATTTTTAGGTCTAATCTAGTTGTTTTCATTCCTTAAAAGAAGTTGTTTGCCTATGTAACGGGCGGATATGTGAGACTCACTCTCATCCCTTGTACTTAACTGTTTTTTGGCGTAATAAAATTTACCTAGGAAATCCTTTACCCAAAAAAATACCAACTCCTTATGTCCATGTTTTTGAGAACATCAGGTGGTTAACTCCAGCTCTATACAGATTGTTACGTCCGAGCCTAGGGAGGAGGGTCGGCCTAGGAGGGTCACTTCTATTCCCGTATGGCATAAGAATTATGTCGTGGGATAGTTATCTTTATCTATCTTATTTGTTAGGACGTATTTGAGACTAATTGGGATACGTGTCAAAGTAAGTCATTGTTTAGGATATTTTTTCGAGTCGTGATATGATATGTGTTATCATGTAAGGGTTATTCCAATCGATATAAATATCGGGCCATTATGATGAATGAAGCCATAGTTTTTAATAAAAAATAATTCTCTTTTCTTAACCCTAATTCTTAAGGAGCCAGCACGAGCTAAAAGTAGTGCAATCTATTGATACAACTCTAATCGATCGTATCAACTGATGCTTTCATTGTCATGGACATAAACGAGATCAGGTTGCTACTCAAAGAGCAGGCCACGACTCATTAGCAATAAGCCGAAGCTTTGTAGGCTCAATTTGCGGCATTGTAAGAAAATTTGTAGACCACTAAAAGGCTGATTCAAACACGTCGGGGGGGGGGGGGGGTGATCATGTGTCACCAATACCACGTGCTATGCGGTTGGACGTGCCAAAGTTTTCTGGAACCGATCCAGATAGTTGGATTTTTTTCGATCAACGGGTACTTTACTCTCTTGGATACGCCGGTTGATCACCGCCTTAGAGTTGTGGGATTTAACCTTGAAGGAGACGCGCGGAGTGGTTCCGTTGGATGACACGTAATAGGTTAATCACGAATTGGGATGGATTTTTAGAAAGCGTGAGGAACCGTTTTGGACCATGCAAGTATGAAGACCCACAAAGGGTCCTTTCGAAGCTATTACAAACGAGAACGATCGCACAATATCAAAGTGAATTCAAGAAGCTGATGAATCGGGTCACAGATATATTCGAAAACCTGTTTATTTCATTATATATTTCAGGTCTAAAACCCACTTTGTAGTGTGAGTTGTTGGTGTCAAAACCAATGTCTCTTGGTTATGAGTTTTCTTTGGCTCGTGTTACGAAAGCGCTTTGGAGGATCAGCGCGCACCCGCGACAACAAATAAGGCAGCTAATACCACTGGTGGGACACAAACCCTAAAAGCGACGACCACACGTTTTGTCTCGCCTCGTCAGGAAACCCTAAGCCACCTCTATTACCATCTCCGCCTAAAGTAGGCGTTAATTCTTGCACCGCACCACTTGCTATCAAATGGATATCACCAGTCGAGCGACAGGAACTGTTTAGTAAGAGATTGTGTTTTAACAGTGATAACAAATGGGTGGGGGTCATAAATGTGTCAACAAATTTCTATAGATCATGGCCAATGAGGACGACGACGAGGAGTTGACTAAGGAGGCGGACGAGGAGGATTCCATGGAAAGTGGAGATATCTTGATCCCTAATTCTTTAGTCGGACACGGCAGCCTGCGATTGCTTCAATTATGAGGTACGTAGGGAACGGGTAAGGTCCATATTCTTATCGACAATGGTAGTACGCATAATTTTTTTCATCCCGGAGTGATTGAATGCATGCCGCTGCTGATCACAAATATGAAGCCTTTTAAAGTGTACATTTGCAGTGGTGAAATCCTTTTTGTGTGAAAATCTGTGTGCCCTTGTATCGCTCGAAATCCAAGGGTTATTCATGTATGTGGATTTGTATGTACTTCCTATGAAGGGACCGGATATAGTATTGGGTATACAATGGTTGCAAAAGCTAGGCAAGATGACCCACGAATACTCTCAGCAAACGATGAAGTTTACATTATCAGATTGCGGGTATACGTTGCATGGAGACGAAGCCTTACGCATGAAACGAATCAACTTACATCACATGCATGCATTGTTAGAAATGGATGACGTTTATAGGGTATATGAGCTTTATAATTAGGCTCACGATAAAGAAGAACATGACAGCGAGTCTGAGGCAGCAGCAACCGCATATCCGAAGATCGTACAACTCTTAGCACGGTTCGAGACACTTTTTCAGGTACTCACCACTCTTCCTCCACATCGTAGCATTGACCACCGTATTCATTTATACCATAATACAAAACCTATAAATGTCCGACCCTATCGTTACCCACATTATCAAGAAGGGGAAATAGAGAAATTAGTTAATGAGATGTTAAGTTAAGGGATTATACGGAATAGTCAAAGTCCGTTTTTGTCACCAATGTTGTTGGTAAAAAAGAAAGATGGCAGTTACTAATTTTCTATTGATTACCGTGCGTTGAATGAGGTTAAGGATAAATTTTCGATTCCTACGGCTGATGAGATGTTTAATGAGCTAGGGGGTGCAGTTATTTTTACTAAACTAGATTTACGTGCTGGCTATCATCATATTCGGGTACATGAACATGACGTGTACAAGACGGCCTTTCGTACTCATGATCGTCACTATGAGTTTTTGGTAATGTCACACTCCGCCAAGGCGGAAACGCTAGGCGTAAACAAGAATGGATATCATCACAACACATGGTGTCTATATAGAGAATACTAAAATGAAAACTATTGTTTTCTTCGATGCTATATTGATTTATAGTGCCACTCCTAACTCTGCCCACAGTTAGAAGGCACAAAACAACTGGGAACAATCTACAATGTGTTTATTCAGTGCTTTACAGGACATCAACTTTTTAAGTTAAACGAACAAAGTGTATGTTTTCGCAAGAGGCCACAACACTTGAATACATGGACATATTAATTTCATGAATGACTCGAGATGGATCCAAGAAGGTAGCCGGCTGGGGTGGAGTGGCCCTTACTTTACAAATAACGGCAATTTACCGGGTTTTTGGTTCTTGCATGGGGTGGGAGAGGTTTTATAGGCGCTTATCAAGGTTATTCACTATTTCTACCCCATTGTTAGCTACTTCAAACACAAGGTTATTGTGAGAGGCTGGAGAAAAATACTTTGATGACTCAAAATAAGGATGTCTGGTGCACCATTTTAGGCTCCAGCCAAGGTTTTAAGTAAAAGGTTTCTATAAGGGATGGATAGCTGAATGCGTCGGCAGTTGGTATCGACACTGTTTTGATGCAAAGGGGACAATCCCTAAGTTATTTTAGCCATAAATTAGGACCTCGCATGCGCATCGCGGTAACCTATCAAAAGGAGCTATTTGCTATTGTTGAAGCCGTCTATAAATGGCGACAATATTTACTTGTGCGCCATTTTACTATTCGTACGAATCATAGGAGCCTCAAGAACTCATGCAACAAAAGTTATACAAACACCCCTTCATACAAGTATGTGCGAAATGCGTATTCGAAGAGGATGGAGATGTTACGGATGCATTCATGGCTATGAGTCGACCATTGGTTGGTTGGATTGGCGAATTAAGGCAAGAGAATGAAACATTGGAAGAGTTAAAACAGCTCTATCAAAGGCCCGATGGTAATGAACTAATGGAGGTGTTTTGACGTGAGAAAGGGCTGATAGTTTTTCGTGATCGATATTATGTTGGAGCTAATTCTAAACTTAAGGATTTGCTATTATCTGAGTTTCACGATACTCCGATGGCTGGACATATTGGTGTGAAGAAGATGTTAGTTGGATTGTCTGCGTTGTTTTACTAGAAAGGAATGCAAAAGTCAGTGGAGGATTTTATTAGTAAATGCCTAGTGTGTCAGCAGACTAAGTACTCGATACAAGCACTGGGTGGTTTGCTATAACCTTTGCTAGCTTTGTCTTGAGTATAGGAGGATGCTTCCATGGACTTTATTACCAGGTTACCTATTAACAAAGGTTTGACAGTTATTTTAGTGGTGGTGGACTGGTTTACTAAGCATGTGCACTTTGGAACGTTACCCACCAGTTTTAACGCGTCTAAAGTCGCTGAAGTTTTCTTTATATGGTGGTTAAGCATCATGGGATTCTAAAAATGATCATGTCCGATCGTGATCCCATTTTTGTTTGCAAGCTCTGGAAGCAGTTGTTCGAGGCTAGTAGAAATAAATTAAATCATAGTACGGTATAGCATTCTCGAGACCGAATGGGCCAAACGGAATTTGTGTAACCGTGGCGTGAGCAATATTAAGGGCTATGTTTTGGATCGACCCCAGCATTGGGTACGTCATTTGAGCCATTGGCTGAATATAATTATAACATTAGTTTTTCATACAGTAGTATAAAGATGACGCCGTATCAAGTGGTATATGGTCGTGTGCCACCTTCGGTTATTCTGTATATATCCGGCTCATCAAAGGTAGCTGTTGTTGAGGAGCTTTGCCCAAGCAAGGAGGAATATGGTTAAATACTTGAAGAATCAGGGAAACAACAAGATTAGTGATTTTAACGGAATGTCTTATAACGAGATTAGGCCAATTTTTGAAAAGGTTTGGGATTTTAACCAACATATTGAGCCTATGGATTTAGAACATGGAAGTGAAAGAATAAAGTCTCCTGAAAAGATTGAAGAAGAAGATGTTGATACACAAAAGGAAATGAAAGAAGTTTCTAAAGAATCTGGAGCAAAGAGAAAGAAATCTCTTCCTAGAAAAAGCACAAGAAGTACTGTTAAGAGACAAAAGATGGAAGAAGATGCTAAGAAGGAAGATCTCAAAGGATATTTAGACATAGTTCCAAGAGAAGATGTTGCAAAAGATGTTGAATCTCTATCTACAAAGTATCCAATTATGGATTGGAAGACTTGTGTTCTGATAGAAAATTTCATGTATTATAAAATCTTCAGAGGAGATGACAGTTACAAGAACTATAAGATTTTGAGTGAGATGCTTGAAGACTTTGATAGACAAGATGTTATGGACTTACACAGGCTAGTCAAAGAAAGGTATAGTGCTTCAAGACCAGAAGGATATGATTTGATGCTTTGGGGAGACTTGAATACTTTATTTGAGCCTGACGAAGAAGATGAAATATGGAAGAATCAGCATGAATATAATGTGATAAGTTGGACTTTATATGATTTTTGTGGTATTCACATTTTACTGATGCAAAATGGTATAGCCATACATATGCTGACAGAGAAGAAATACCCTCTAAGTCAAGAGATGATAACAAAGATGTTGAATAAGAGATTGGAGGTTGATCATGAAAGTACACAAGCATATGAACTACTAAAGTTCATCAGATCTCAAGTGCAGAAGTAGAAGAGTGTTTGAAAGAATCATCATCAGAAGACAAGAAGATTTAATCCAGAAGAAACTTAGGATTTGAAGATAAATCACAAGTTTAGGGGAGGATTGTTGGGAATAAATCTTCATCAAGAGTTAATACTGCCAAGGTATAACTAACAGTACTAATGGAGTTAGTACTGCCAGTACAAACTTAGTACTGCCGAGTGTTAGTTAATACTGCTAGAAGAAAGATTAATACTGCTGATGGTCAAAGCTGCTGACTTGGAGATAAGGATGCAAAGAGATAAATATGGAATGTATATCTTTTATATTTTAGGAAGATTTGTATATGATTATGATTGTTATTGATCCTAAAAGTTCGGTAGTTATCTTGTAAAGGACTCCTTGTGGTGTATAAAAGGAGATCCTAGGTTAAGGTTTTAGATATGCTTAAGAGATAGAGATACATCTTAGAGAAAGAACGTATAGCTTCAAGGTTTGTAACCCTAGTACTAATCAAGAGTACTCGTATTATCATTAATAATATTGAAGCAGTTTGTGTTTTGTTCATTGTTCTTTGTCTAGTACTGTTCCATTGATAAATACTTCTAGAGTATTGAAGTGTAGATTCCGCATACACTTTGATATACAAACAAAGTCTCAACCATTGTTATTTTGGATTCATCCAAGGTAACATACTCTTTACTAGGTAAAGAATCGATCAAGGCGTGGGATCAACAAGTGGTATCAGAGCCTGTGCTTTGAGAAACTTTGATCTAGAAGTAATGGAGTTGGAGAATACTCAGAACAATGCTTTGGCTAAGCTTCCCATGCTCAAACTCGGGGAGTATGAGATGTGGGAGATCAGGATCAAACAGTATTTTCAGATCCAGGATTATGCTCTATGGGAGGTCATAGAGAATGGGAATTCATGGGTACCTATTCCTGTAACAACACCATCAGAAACTGGTACATCAACAACAACAAAGATGACTATGCCTTCTACTACTGAAGAAAAGACATGTAAAAAGAATGATGTAAAGGCAAGAAGTCTACTGCTCATGGCACTGCCCAATGAACATCAACTTACCTTCGACCAGTATGTTGATGCTCAATCAATGTTTGCTGCAATTAAAGCTCGATTTGGAGGGAATGAAGCAACAAAGAAGACACAGAAGGCTCTGTTGAAACAACAGTATGAAAACTTTAGTGCTTCAAGCTCAGAATCACTTGATTCTATCTTTAACAGGCTTCAAAGGCTTGTTAGTAGATTGGCAATTCTGGGTGTGGTTACTCCTCCAGAAGATCTAAATGTAAAATTTTTAAGGAGCTTACCTTCTGAATGGGATACACATGTGGTAGTTTGGATGAACAAACCTGATTTTGATACTATGGGTTTGGATGATTTGTACAACAATTTTAAAATTGTTGAACAGAAGGTTAAGAAATCTGCTGGTGCAAGCAATGATGATAAAAACTTGGCATTTGTAACTACTTCAGGTGCAAGCAGTACTAATAATATTAATACTGTTAACCCTGAAGTTAGTACTGCTACCACAAAGGTTAATACTGCCAGTACTGAAATTTGTACTGCTAGCTTTAGTGATGCCACAGTATATGCCTTTCTATCCACTCAACCAAAAGGGTCTCAACTAGTTCATGAAGACCTTGAGCAACTTCATGATGATGATTTGGAAGAAATGGATTTAAAGTGGAATATGGCACTACTAAGCATGAGGGCAAGAAAGTTCTATCAGAGAACTGGAAGGAAAATCATCATTGATGGAAGCAATACTGCTGGATATGATAAATCAAAGGTAGAATGTTTCAACTGCCATAAAATGGGACATTTTGCCAGAGAATGCAGAGCACCTAGGAGTAAAGACAACAGAAATTGGAATCAAGGTAGCTCAACAAAGGCAGTAAAGATTGAAGATGCTTCTGAAAAGGCAATGTGTGCTATAGATGGTGCTGGATTTGATTGGAGTGACATGGCAGAGGAAGAAATTCAGGCAAACATGGCTCTCATGGCATTCTCAGATTCTGAGGTAAATAAATCTTGCTCTAAAAGTTGTTTGAAAAACCATGAAGCTTTTAAGAAATAATATGATGATTTGCTTGTTAAACTAAATGATACTGAATTTAAAGCAGCTACATATAAAAGAGGTTTAGCAACTTTAGAAGATCAGATTGTTGCATATAAAAAGAATGAAGTTCTTTTCTCTGAGGAAGTTGCAGTCCTTAAGAGAGATGTAGGTTGCAAAGAGTATGAATTAGGTGTACTTAGGACTGAGCTTGAAAAGGTTAAACAAGAAAAGGAGGGAATTGATTTTAAGATTGCAAAGTTTGATAAATCTGCAAAAAGCCTAGATGAAATGTTAGCAAGTCAGATAACTGACAAGAGTAAAAAGGTTCTAGGTTATAATGTTGTAGCTCCTCCTCACCCATTAATCCTAAATGTACCTACAAAGCTTGACTTATCTTATTCAGGTCTTGATGAGTTTAAAGAACCTGAATTTAGTGGGTATGGTCCTAGGGATACTGGTTTAGAGCCTACCATTATTTGTGACAAAGAGTCAGATAATTCTGAGGAGAATATTGATGACTCTTTGAAAAAAGGTCAAGTGTCCGATAATGAGACTAGCTCTGTTGAGTCTCCACTTAAGTTTGACAAAGAAACTGTCATTGACTGGAAAGAGAAATTTTTCCATCATGTTAATCATGTAGAGTATGTCAAATCAAAGAATAAGAACAAACCAGTTAAAAGGACAGTAAGGTATGCAAAGATGTATAGATCACAAAGTCCTAAAGGAAACCAAAGAAATTAGAATGGACAGAAATCAAACCAACTAGGAAATGAGTTTGTGTTGGTATAATAAAAGCATGTTCTTAATGTGAAGTTTTGTCTCATATTGAAGCTTAATTGTCCTTACAAAGGAAGAATTCCAACATAGAAAAAAGGGTAGTGATGGAACATTATAACAGGGTGATTTTTATTATTTGCCAAAATTTTATCAAATACCTACAGGAATATGACTCCTAGAGCAGTTCTACTGAAATCTAGCCTAAAACCTCTTAATACTGCTAGGCCAGTGAATACTGCTTACCCCAAATCAACAGTTTAGAGTACTAGACCAAAGTCATATTTTTCTAATCAAGCACAATCAACTATACAAAGGCCCTTTAATAAGAAAACAACATTAACAAACAAGTATCTTAATCAATAGGTTAATACTGTTAGGCCTAGAGTAGTTAATACTGTTAGGCCTAGAGTTATTAATACTATTAGACACAGAGCAGTCAATACTGCTAGGTCATATAATGTTTCAGTTAATACTGTTAGGGAAAATAGGTTCAATGCTATTAAGCCCTCAGCATGTTGGGTTTGGAGACCTACCAAACCTAATTATGCATCACTTGTTTTAAACAAATATAACTACATTGATGCACGAGGCAGATCCAAGTCAATATTGGCTTGGGTCCCCAAGGAAAACTAAATTCCTTATTTTTTTTTTCATGTGAGGGCAATCCACGCTGAATGATAAAGTTTTGTAGACAATGGGATGCTCAAGACACATGACTGGTAACTTAGCTTATCTTTCAAATTTCAAGGAATTTGATGGAGGTAATGTTACATTTGGGGGAGGAGCATATGGTGGAAGAATTACTGGTAAAGGTACATTAAAGACTAATAATCTTGATTTTGAAGATGTATACTTTGTTAATGAGTTAAAGTTCAATCTTTTTAGTGTCTCACAGATGTGTGACAAAAAGAACTATGTCCTGTTTACTGACACTGAATGTCTTGTCTTATCTCCTGATTTTAAGTTGCCTGATGAAAATCAGATACTTCTTAGAATTCCTAGAGAAGACAATATGTACAGTTTTAATATGCATAACATAGTTCCTAAAGAGAATTTGACTTGTCTTGTTGCAAAGGCTACAACAGATGAATCAATGCTCTGGCATAGAAGGCTTGGTCACATTAATTTTAAAAACATAAATAAGCTTGTAAAGGAGAATCTTGTGAGAGGATTACCTTTAAAACATTTTGAAAATGACCAAACCTATGTTGCTTATCTTAAAGGGAAGCAACACAGAGCCTCTTGTAAGTCAACAAAAAAAATCTTTAAATCCATTATTAAGCCTATGTTTATGCTTCATATGGAATTATTTGCGTCTAATTTTGTGTGTTGTTTTAATGCATAAGAAGTATTGCTTAGTAATCACTGATGATTTTAGCAGATTTACTTGGGTTTTCTTTTTAGCAACTAAGGATGAAACCAGTGTGATCCTTAAGAACTTTATCAAAGAAATAGAAAACATAATGGATAAGAAAGTTAAAATAATCAGATGTGATAATGGGACAGAATTTATGAATAAAGTGATGGATGATTTTTGCAGAGAAAAAGGTATTAGAAGGGAATACAGTGTAGATAGGACTCCTCAGCAAAATGAAGTTGCTAAAAAGAGAAATAGGACATTGATTGAGGTTGCTAGAACCATGTTAGCAGATTCTAAGTTAACCACAACATTTTTGGGTAGAAGCACTAGTACTGCTTGCTATGTGCAGAATAGGGTCTTTATAGTTAAGCCTCATAACAAGACACCTTATGAACTCTTTAGAGGTTTTAAACCTGCTTTAAGTTTTATGAAACCATTTGGATGTCATGTTACTATTCTAAATACCTTAGATAGTTTGGGCAAGTTTGATGGAAAAAGTGATGAAGGATTCTTTGTTGGATATTCCTTAAGTAGTAAAGCTTTTAGGGTATACAACACTAGAACAAGGAAGGTTAAAGAAAACTTGCGTATTGGGTTCCTAAAGAATAAGCCTATGATAGAAGGAAATGGTCCAAAGTGGTTGTTTGATATTGATTCTCTAACCCAATCTATGAACTATGTACCAGTTTCTACAGGTACAATCTCTGATGAATCTGCAGGTACACAAGATGATCTTATTACAGGTACACTTTTAGGACAAGAAGGAACCAGTAAAGATTATGTTGTGATGCCAATTTGGAAAGATACTACATACTTTGATTCATCTACCAAGGATGATGATAAAAGTGAACCAAAGTCTGTTGAAAATGATCCAAAGCAGGTTAAAGATGTTCTGAATAATGAGTTTGATGACAAAGATGATGATAGAATTAATATTGCTGGTCAACAACTTAATACTGCCAGTCCTGGAGTTAATACTGGTAGTCCTGAAGTTAATATTGTTGATCCAACAGTTAATACTGCTAGCCCTAAAGACATGTTGGGAGATGATCATTCACTTAAAGCCACTCATATTGAGTTTGTTCGTGATGAAGATGAACCAGAATCTGAATTGGGGAACATTCCAACTTCCTATGCAGTTCCTACTACTCCTCATATAAGGATTCATAAAGATCACCCTCCTGAGAATATTATTGGTGATATACAGTCCTCTGTACAGACAAGAAAATCTACTTCAGAACAAGGGTTTCTCAGTGCTGTGTATGTGAGAAAACACATGCAGAACTTAATACTTGTCTATTTGCTTGTTTTCTATCTCAGATTAAACCAAATAGGGTTACCAAATCCCTAAGTGATCCAGCTTGGGTAGAAGCAATGCAGGAATAACTACTTCAGTTTAAACTACAGAAGGTTTGGATTCTAGTAGATCTACCTGAGGGAAAGAGACCAATTGGTGTGAAATGGATTTTTAAGAACAAGACAGATGAAAGAGGAATTGTAATCAGGAACAAATCAAGGCTAATTACCTAAGGATATACTCAAGAAGAAGGCATAGATTATGATGATGTCTTTGCCCCAGTAGCAAGAATTGAGGCAATCGGATTATTCTTAGCATATGCTTCCTTTATGAGATTTATGGTTTATCAAATAGATGTGAAGAGTACTTTCAATTATAGAATAATTGAAGAGGAGGTATATGTCTGTCAACCTCCAGAGTTTGAAGATCCTGACTGTCTAGCACTGTATGGTTTACATCAAGCTCCAAGAGCATGGTATGAAACCTTGGCAAATTATATATTAGACAATGGGTTTCAAAGAGGGAAGATTGATCCAACTTTATTCATCAAAAGGCAAAAAGGAGATATTTTGCTTGTTCAAGTCTATGTAGATGACATTATTTTTGGATCTACAAAGAAGGTAATGTGTGATGAATTTGAGAAGCTTATGAAGGATAAGTTTCAAATAAGTTCTATGGGAGACCTTACTTTCTTTCTAGGCTTAAAAAGTTATACAAATACGGCAGATGGTATTTTTATAGTCATGAAAAAATATGTTGTAGAGATTTGAGAAGTTTAACTACACGTGTGAAAACTGCTCTTATAATAATTGATTGGAAAAGCCTTTAGTCAAAGATGGAGATGCTGATGATGTTGATGTACATCTCTATAGATCTATGATTGGGTCCTTGATGTATCTCACAGCATCCAGACCAGATATCATGTTTGCAGTATGTGCTTGTGCCATATTTCAAGTTACTCTAAAGATATCCCATCTCACAGCCATTAAGAGGATTTTTAGATATTTGAAAGGCAAACCTACATTAGGCCTTTGGTATTCTAGGGATTCTTCATTTGACCTAGTTGCTTATTCTGATAGTGACTATGCTGGTGCAACTCAAGATAGGAAGTCTACTACTGGAGGTTGTCAGTATTTGGGAAGCAGGTTGATATCTTGGCAGTGTAAGAAACAAACTATTGTAGTCACCTCTACAACTGAAGCTGAATATGTGGTTGCTGCTAATTGTTGTGGATAAGTTCTCTGGATACAAAATCAATTACTGGACTATGGGTATAATTTCATGAACAATGTGATTTATATTGACAATACCAGTACTATCTGTATTATTGAAAATCCAGTTAAACATCATAAAACAAAACACATAGAGATTAGGTATCATTTTATAAGAGATTGCAATGCTAAAAAGCTGATTAGAATGGTTAAGATTCATACAGATAATAATGTTGCAGATCTTCTTACAAAAGGTTTTGATGCAGGAAGGTTTCAGTACTTGGTCTCAAGTATTGGAATGCTAAATCCTTAATACCTAAATCTCTTTATGTTTTTGTAAAGTTTTGTAAAATATTAGTACTGCTAGGTTTGTCAATTAGTACTGCTAAGTATAATTATTACTGTTAGTTATACTTAAGACTGTTTTGTTAAAACTGCTAGTCAAAGTTAATACTGCTCAACAAGAAAATACTTTGGCTTGTATTTTTCTTGGTTTTGGACTAACATATGCAGGATAAGTATTGATGTGTGAGTTGGATATGCTGATATAAGTTATGGAATTTGCTACTTAATGATGCATTATCTAAGGGTAGGCAAATTATGTATAAGGAAAGTGTTGGTCCTAACACCACACAACAAATGGTCATCAGTTCACCATGTCTAATAGACATCAAGAATTGACTAGTCCAGAGCAAACGGCTCCTGGTAAAGACTCTCCAAATCCGTTGATAGTTGATAGTTTACTCAACACTATATGGTTATTAATGCACCATGTTTGACAATGAAGCATTGGCTAGTCCAAAGCAAACGGCTATTGGTAAAGACTACTCAAATCCGTTGATGGCTGATAGTTTGCCAAAAACTATATCCTGTATAAATTTGTGAGCTAAAAGAATAGAGAGAATTGGTAAGATGAAAAACAGAAAGAGAGATGTGTGACAAAAATAGACAGAGTGAAAAGTGAGTTAAAAGAATTGAGAGATGATATAGAGAGATTGTGAGAATCTATTTTGCTAATGAAATTGTTTGGTACAACAAGCTTGGGGTTTGTACTGCTATTGCTGGGAGAAGTTAATACTGCTAGGCTTATATTAGTACTGCTAGACCAAACTTAGTACTGTTGGATGACCGTTAGTACTGTTTGAGTCATAATAGAATTTCATTAATTTAATAGAGTCGTTGAGATATTTCCGCCAACAACCTAGGATATAGGGTTTGACTAATTGGACTTTCATGATCTTTCTATAAATTAGCAAGATTTATTCATGATAAGATCAAATTTTTTTAGTCGGTTAAACTGTATCTCTAAGTTTTCTCTTTATAATCTCAATTAACTTTCTCTAGCATTCATACTGTCATAGACGAACATATTCCACACGGTTAATTCAGTTTTTACTCATGGCACATTTGGAATTTTGTGATAAGCACAACATGGTAGCTTTCTTAGAGAAGTCTACAGGGAGTGAGGGATTTCATGAGAGTATTGATTTCCTAAATCGAAGTCATATCAACTATGCTTTCGCCAGGAAGCCAGAAATCTATATCTCTTTTATCAAACAATTTTGGAGGACTACTGAAGCTACTACTAGTACTTATGGAAAGGTAAAGATTACTGCTACCATTGATGGACAATCAATGACTATCACTGTAGCATCCTTAAGAAGACATCTAAAGTTGGAAGACAATAATGGTATTGATTCTTTACCCAACTCAGAGATTTTTGAGCAGCTGGCACTCATGGGATATCACACTGATTCAGATAAGTTAACCTTTCAAAAGGATACATTCTCACCTCAATGGAGGTTCCTTATACACAATATACTTCATTGTTTAAGTCCTAAGAAGACTGCTTGAGAGCAGTTTAGTAGTAACATAGCTACTGATATTATCTGTTTAGCAACCAATAGGACTTGTAATTTCTCCAAGTTGATTTTTGAGCACATGGTGTCGAATATTGAGAGCCCCCACAAGTTTTTAATGTATCCTAGGTTCATTCAAATTTGCTTAGATATGCAGAAGAAACAACTTCAATCACACTCCAAAACATATCTTGTACATTCACTTAACAACAAAGTTTTTAGCAACATGAAGAGGCTTACAAAAGGATATTCAGGGGTAGAAGTTGCTTTATTTCCTGCTATGCTTAATGTTCCTGAACCTTTATCTGAACCTTCACCATCCAGAATTACCTCTTCACCATCACAATCATCTGAACCTACACCTGATCATACCATAACTACTGCACCATCATCATTTGAACCACAACCCTCACCTGCTGCAGAGGAACCTGTACCAACACCACATGACTCACCTCTCCATGATGTTCACTCACATGGAAGTGATGAGGGTAGAATGAAAATTAATGAATTAACGATTTGGTTACTAAGCTTTCTGACAGGATTGGTGTCTTGGAGAATGATTTGTAAAAGACCAAGAAGACTTACATTTCGGCTTTCATTAAGCTCATTCTCAGGGTCAAGAAGTTAGAGAATAAAGTCAAGACTGGGAAGGCAAGGAGAAGAGTTAGGCTTGTCCTCTCAGAAGATAAAGATTTTGCAAATGATTCTTCCAAACAGGGGAGGAAGATATCTGACATAGATGAAGACCCAAATATCTTTTTAGCTCAAGATGAAGGAGTAGAATGGGTTCAAGATAAAGCTAGCAATGAAACTAAACTTGTCTTATAGGAAGAAACTCCTACTGAAGTTGTTCATGATCAAGGAAGTAGTGAGAAAAGTCAACCAGAAGTTAGTACTGCTGATATACCAGTTAATACTGCTGGTGTAACAACAGGTATTGTTAGTGAAACAACAGGTACTGCTACTGAAGAAACTCCTATAGTTAGTACTGCTGGGGTAAATTTTAGTACTGCTGGTACTATTCGCAATGAAATTCGTAGTACTGTTGGAAGGGTAGTGTATAGCAGGTGGAGTGATGAGATGAGGAAAGACAAGGGAAAAGCTATAATGATAGAACCTGAACCAAAGAAGAAATCTAAGAAGCAATTGGAATAAGAAAGATTAAGTTTTGCAGAAGCTATCAGACTGCAAGAACAAGCTAATAAAGAAGAACTGACACAGATTGCAAGAGATGAAGAGATTGCTAGACAGTTGACAGAACAAGAAAGACAAAGAGCTATATCTGAAGCTAAGTCAACTAGAGTAATTGATTGGAATGATCCTTCAGTTCAAAGGTATCATGCTCTGAAGAATAAACCAAAGACAGAAGCTCAAGCAAGGAAGAATATGATTACTTACTTGAAGAATCAGGGAAATTACAAAGTTAAAGATTTCCAGAGTATGAGTTATGATAAGATTAGGCCTATATTTGAAAATTTATGGGATTTTAATCAGGCATTTTTATCTAAGGGTTCTGAAGAAGTTCAAAAGGAAGAAGTTAAAGCAGAAAAAGTTGAGGAAGATGTTAAGCCTGAACAGATAGTAAAGGAAGTTTTAAAGAAGTCTGGTGGAAAGAGAAGGAAAATACTTGCTAGAAAAAGGACTAAAGAAGCTCAGGATAAGGAAACTTTAAAAAGACAAAAGCTTGATGAGGAAGAAGCAGATGATCAAGAAGAAGAGAATATCACTCAGTATATGGTAATTGTCCCTGTTGAAGAAATAGCAATTAATGCTATTCCATTGGCTTCAAAACCACCAATGATTGTTGATGTGGAAATTGTTAGTGAAGAACAGATGAGTTCTTATTATATTATAAGAGCTGATGAAAATTCGAGATATAGTACAATGACTCTTTTGTTTCAAGACATTGATAGAGAAGATTTAGAGAATCTCTAGAAGATAGTCAAGGAGAAATTCAAAGATGCAAGTCCTGAAGAAAACTATAAAAGAGTCTTATGGGGAGATCTCAAGGTAATGTTTGAGCCAGATATTGAGAGTGAAGTATGGAAGTTGTATAGAATAAAATTTATGATGTTCATAAGATGGATATGTACTCTTCATGGGAGGCATTTGATTAAATTTGAGGGTTTTGCTTATTTTCTTGCTGGTAGACAGATTTATCCACTTACTATGAACAATTTTCTAAGATGTAGACAGACCGCTTCAGTGATCACAAACTGAAATTGGCTTATCAACTATCTCAAACTTATGCTGAAATTGCAACAACAGAAGAAATGAAGTGTTTAAAAGAATCATCAGCAGAAGAAGAAGACTAGAAGATTTAATCATGAAGAAACTTAAGATTTGAGGGTAAATCACAAGTTTAGGGGAGGATTGTTGGGAATAAATCTTCATAGGAGTTAATATTGCTAGAGTATAACTAACAGTACTAACTGAGTTAGTACTACCAGTACAAATTGGTACTGCCAGTGATAGTTTATACTGCCTGAAGGAAAGATTAATACTGCTGCATGAAGAAGACTTGAAGAGAAAGACATAAGAAGATAAGCATGGAATGTATATTTAAATAGTATTAGGAGATGTATTGTTTATATATTGTAAAAGATCTTATAAGATTTGTAGTTATCTTGTAAAGGACTCCTTGAGATGTATAAAAGGAGATCCTAAGTTAAGGTTTAGAGATCACTCATAACTTACGATTCATAGCTTCAAGGTTGTAAACCCTAGTACTAGGAAGAGTACTCGTATTATTCATCATAATAATATTGAAGTGTTTTGGTTATTCATACTTATTCATTCTACTGCATCATTGTTTACTGTTTCATTGTTAATTCTTCTAAAGTATTAGAGTGTAGATTCCGCATACACTTTAGTATACATTCAAAGTCTTTATCATTGTTATTTTGGAGTTATCCAGGATAACATACTTATTACAAGTGAAAGAATCGATCTAAGTTTGGGATCAACACACGTCGATTTGATTAATGGATTCTTCGCGATAATATATGTAATAGTATCTCAAAGTATGCCCTACGTTAAATGTAACGGCTTCGTCATTAACTCGGAGAGTTATTTCTTCACCATAAACATCGATTAAAGCACGGGCCTTTCTTAAAAAGAGCCTCTCGAGAATTAGAGGAATCCGAGGATCGGCATCAAAATCAACGACGACGAAATCGGCTGGAAAATGGAACTTCCCCACTTTAACGAAAACATCTTCGGCAACTCCCCTCTGATGAGTCATAGATCGGTCCGCGAGCTCGAGAGTCATACGAGTGGTGGTAAGTTCGGAAAGAGATAACTTCTTCCAAACGGAAAGCGGCATAAGGTTGATGCTTGCACCAAGATCGGCCAAGGCTAAACATTCAACCATTCCGAGAAAATCACAAGGTATAAGAAATTTGTCGGGGTCTCCAAGCTTTTCGGGAAGCTTTTTAAGGAGAACCGCGGAACAATTCTCATTTAACGACGTATTAGCAAGTTTAAATAATTTTTCCTTGTTACTCAAAAGACTCTTAAACGTCGAAGCAAATTTAGGCATATGAAGCAAAGCGTCCGCGAAACTCATATCGAAGTGAATCTTTTGAAAAATTTGAAGAAATTTCAATATTTGATTGTTATTTTGTTCACGAAGCTTTTGGTCATTAAGTCTTGACGGATAAGGTAATGACGGTTTAGCAACGGGAGAAACTTCGGGCTCTGAAATCGGTTCTTGGACAACCGGAGGTTAGACGTCTTCGGTAATTCCCTTATTAGTAGGAATTACCGTGTCCTTTGTCACCTCCGGTTCATGTTTTACTTCCTTCGGAGGAGGAGGAGTAGTAGGAACCGTGGGTATGGACATCGTAAGCAACACCACTTCGGGTAGTGATTGCTTTAACGTCACCTCTCGGGTTAGTAACTGTGTTACTTGGGAGAGAACCCGAACCCAAGGGTTGATTTGCTTGGAAAAATCCACTCAGCATTTTCGTAAGGTTATTCATTAACTTATTTTGAAAAGCATTTTGTTGATTCATCATTGCAGCGTTTTGATACCTCAAAGTAGTTTGAATCTCGTTCTTGAATTCACCCTTCAAATTGTTGATTTGATTTTGCATCGCTTGAAATTTAACGTCGTTCATTTGCAAGAATTTTGAGAGGTCATTTGAAGGTGGAACAATTTGAGGTGGGTTTTGAAAATTTGAATTTGAATTTCCTTGATTGAAATTGGTGTTTCCTCGGTTTTGATTGTAACCTTGAGCTTGGTTGTTTTGATTGTAACAGTTTTGATTGTTTTGAACGGGAGGAAAACCAGGTGGTGCCATTTGGTTTGAACGGTATCCTTGGCCACCATGATTGAGCATGGTTGTAGCCGCGAAGATATTGTAAGTGTTGCCATCAGTGGCAAGACATTCATGGTAAGGATAGGCACCATCACAAATACAACAAGTTTTGGTTATTGCCTTAACGGGCTCTGGTTTTTGGTATTGGTTCTTAATTTCTCTCAGCATACTTGTATTTTCTTTCATCATATCTCTAATAGCATCCGTAAGTGCGGTCATCTCCGATGGATGTGCCAATTGAGACGAAGAAGAAGTATGAGCACTCACTTTAGAAACAATCGGTTTGTTTTGTGAAGTGCGAACTTTTGATTTATTCTCATATTATCAAAACTTCGTTGAGGTAGGTTCAAATATATTACCACTGCAAGCGAGTTAAGTATCTTGATCGGATTGTGTCAAAGCGTTATAAAATACGTATCAATTTGTGCAATTCTGAAAAATCATGATGTGGGCATTTACTGAAGAAAGTTCCTTGAAACGATCCCATGCCTCACTGAAAGATTCATCAAAACCTTGATTAAAATTCGTAATTTCATTTTTTCAAATTTCTTGGTTTTTTTATGAGGAGAAATAATTCACAAATTTCAAAACGAGGTCTTCCCATGTGGTAATGGAACGAGGGGGTTCTTTTTTGAGCTAAATTCGGGCCTCCCCCTCGAGAGAAAAAGGGAAAAGCATCAACTTAATCGCTTCGTGCGGAAAATCTTGATATTTTAAAGTCAAAGTGAGTTTATTAAACCATCGAATGTGAGCATGAGGGTCGTCCCTTTCATAAACTAGAACTTTGGGTTTTTTTTCGACGTAACAAGTTGAACTAAACTGGTTTTTAACTCAAAATTCTCGGCAAGAATTGTCGGTAAAACGATCGCATCTGCGTAACCCTCGGTGGGTGCTTGGAGTAATTCGTGCATAGTACGTGTATCCGCCATTTCGGTTACGGGAGGCTCAACAATAGTTTGAATCTCGGGTTCGACTATTTGTTTGGAACGTTTACGGTTACGTCGCTTCGGAATCGTGAAGGGTTCGTTAATTAAATTTGAGGAAGAACGAGTGCGCATGCACTAAACAAATTAAAAATAAATTTAAAAGAAAATTATTTTTATAATCGAAGGTCAAAAGATGCTCGGTAGCTCTTTAGAATTACACACAAAGAAGCAGAAGAGCGGGAAAGCGCGAAGCTATTAAAAACTTTCTCCTTTCAGGAAGAAGTTCGTTGGATCGTCCCTCCTTATACCTATCTTATAGTTTGTAAGCTAAAGGTGAGCCGACGTAACAATTGACAACTCGATTGCTTTTGGTGGTTTCGTAATTTTTTTGGGTATTTTGAATACTTTAGGAAAAGTATTACTTAGTTTTTTAATTTGTATATTTTTATAATAGAAAATAAAATCAAAAATAATAGAGAAATGCCAAATATATATTTACAAACGAAAACGGTAACTTCACGGGGAAGGATCTTTAAAATACTAATCTTCAAACTCGAACTTGATAATCGTTTCACACCTCCCCGGAAACGACGCCAAAAATTTGATTTGATTCAATTATAGTATATAGATTAAGTCGTATAAAGTATTCGAAAAGGATCTAGATAATGCTTAGGAAAGCAAAAGTCAACCTTCCCGAGTGGTTCTTTCCCAACGAAGTGTGAATTTGAAAATTGGAATTCGGTTCGTGATCGCGTTTTGAATATTTAAAGATTTAGTTTTGGGTCTAATTCTACTAACGCAAAAGGAAAACATATAAAAGGCACGCTAATCTAAAAACGAAGACACAATTAAAATCTAACAAAAATTAAGTCACTTAACGGGAATTCAAAAACGCGTCTAAAAACCTAAATAACCAAATAATGCAAAAATGACCCTAGAAATGAAAATCTAATTTTTATAAATCCTAAATGATTAAAAATAATTTTAGAAAAAAGAATTAAATTTTTTTTTTATTTGTTATGAATTAAAAACACTTTTAAACTAAAAATATTATTAAAAATACTAAACTAAAAGTGAAAAATCTAGGAAAATTATAGAAAGTAGATTAAGCAGTACTGGTTCTATGAAAAATAAAACAAAAGTGTCGGCTTATTGCAATAAGCTTGAATTTAGGCAAATAAGCCGAAAAGCAAAATTGGAAAAATGACCTTAAGTTTATTTTGTTTGCTTAGACAGGAAAGTCCCAAGGGCGCAGATGGTTTGAGGTGTGTGTGTTAAAACTGGGTCAAGGTTGGAGAGGTCGAGGGTTCAAGCCTAGCTCACCTTTGACTTCCCAATTTCTCTAGTTTTTTTTTATTTGGCAAAACTTTTTAACAGACTTAAAGAAAAGATGGAAATAAGCAACTTTTGCAAAAACACTTTTTCTAAAAGCCAGAAATAAGCTCAAAAAGAGAGGCTGATTTAGCTTAAAGACTAAATACCATTTAAACTAATATCACTTGAACTAAAAGGACTCAAATAACAATCAGAAAAGCAAAAAAACTGAAAACAATGCTAAGGCTAACCCTAATAAGCTCAGAGGAATCAAAATAAGCACACTAATAAGCTGATAAGCATCATTAAACCTCAAACAGATTGCTCAAAACTTGGACTCAAAAGGAATTTTGATA
>BQNB010061410.1:0-36506 GCA_026074375.1 Tanacetum coccineum | reverse complement strand
ATAAAAACACTATCATATCAATCAATCAACGATATATATATATATATATACACATATTAAAAAATAAAATTCATTATATCCGCGGTAGATACATACATACATATATATATTTTAGAATAAGCAAACAAAGAATGATCATTACAACCTTACTCCATGTTACATGCTTCGACTCTTTCTTGCTCAAAGTCCTTATTGGCTGCTGCTGCTTCTTCTTCTTCTTCTTCTTCTTATTCTGGTCGTAATCATTCACAATTTCTTGCAATTTCAATATTGTCATACAAAACTTTTTAACAAACTCATCTTCTAATTCTCTAACTGTTTGCAGACCAACCATGTTTGCTACTTGTATTTCCTCCATGTCGTCATCTTGAAGCAGTCTCATTATGTTAATGAAAACCACCTATTTTTTGCTCTTTCCTATTATTTGCTTTTACTTGATTCATGACCCTCTCTCCTATCCCATCATTATGGAATTTCTTCATCGAATTTAGATACTTGTTAACTTCATCATATACCGTAGATGAATTGTAAATGCCCGTATATATTTATATTTCTTGGCAAAATCATCAAGTGAATCCATGTATGCCACTACGTGTATATTATTCAATATAAATTTTTCATAGCAATTAGCAGGTAAAATAAATTCGTTTTCATTATTCTTACTTATATAGCTAATTGTTATTTTTTTATGAGTGCTTTCAACACACGCTTAAATAAATCTTTTAATGATAAGTTTTCCAGTTGTTTTTCAATTTGTTTCTCTTCCATTGGAGAATTCAATGTAAACTTAAGATTGTTTCCAGTTGTTTTTATAGCTACAATTAACTCCGGCATTTGTTAGTCGGTTCTTCGTAAGTTTCCTTAAAAAAATTTATAAATTTACTAGATACGTCCTTACACTTTTGCTTTTTCAACCATGTACTTTCCAAATTATCTATTTTTTCTTATACGAAACTTGTAAAAATTATCCACGTTATTAATTTGAGTTGTATGTCTCTTTGACATTCCACGTATATACTACGTATTAACCGAGGTGATTCATTATCCGTTTTTATACGTTTCTTGTACGCCTTCATACGTTTTTTCTTATCCGTTTTATCATTCGCCATGAACTGAAATCATTCTCACCATTAAACTTCTCCACGTCGGATTTAATTAGCGTCATCTCAATCAATTAATCACAACTATAGCTCTTCATACCAATTTGTTATGATTAACCTACTCTTGAGACAAGTAATTATATAGAACAATTGCGCAATAAATAAATACACGAGGATTTAACGTGGTTTGGTAATCACCTACATCCACGGGCGACTGGAATTTTACTAGCAAATATGGAGTACCGAGGTGGTTACACAGTATATCGTTCAAAATTTAGACTCCTCTCGAAAGTATTTTGGACCGTCACTAGATTTTCTACACTTCTCTCGAAAGCTCACTCGTATGCAATTTTATATATCAATTCTATACCACTCTTATTTTCTGTACAAAATACTCTCACTATATTCTCTCAACAAACATGTGTGTTTGTTAATGCTTTGGATATGCATTCAAAAAATATATTGTAAACTTTTTAAAATCAAAAAACTTTTTAAAATCAAAAAATATATTGTAAAGATAGGTTTATAAAATAAAAATATCTTACAACCCATGCATGACATGTAAGATTTATAAATCATTAAAAACTTCACCACTAGGTAATTCGGTGATGATTTTTGACAAGGTTGCAAAAATTGCTAGGGGATAGCTAGGCGGTCGGGTACCGCCTAACGGTTAATAGGTTACGCGGGGATTAATCGGACAGGATCTTTTATAAATGATATTATAAAATTTCAAAAACACATGCCCGATTTAGAAAAAAATTGTCTGATTTACCCTCGATTTCTATCCATAAACGAGTCGGCCGATTTGTGATGTTACAACACTTTAGCTTTGAAAGTATTCAACACATAACAAACACAAATATAAACGCGAAACAAAAAACCCTCTTCTACCGCTTAACTCAATTTCTAATTCCTTAATCCATAAGAGGTGGTTGGATTAGCTTCTCTGATGGCTTATCGGCTTATTCAAATTTGGAAAAGCCAACAAGCTCACTTTTTTTGCTCGCTGTATGAGCGTGCTAAAAGTCATAAGCTAGAGACTATTGAGCTTGTCGGTATTTCCAAATTTTTTATAAGCCGATAAGCCATCAAATGAGCTAAAACTGCATTTCATGTTTTCTTTTCCATATGCAACTAGTGCCATTATCAAAAATCCTAAAAACAAATAAAAAGATGCTGATTGTTGCTGAACATGTTGATGAAATGAGAACTCATCAACATCCTATGAAGTGATTGAATATTTGTGAGTACTGTGAAGATGAATGTGTTTGTCAGTGCTGAGTCTTTAATTATTGTAGATCAATTGGATTCGGAAGATCTAAAATTGCAAGAGCAGCAGAACAAGGTCCTTGGACTCTCACAGTTTACCACCAAAGATATCATCATACATGTCTTTCAAACAATATGATCCAATTCATGTTCATTGGTTTGCTGAGTTTGTTATTGTGACGGAGCATACGTAGATCAAGTCCAGAACAGATATGTCCCATAGTCATGCTTAAAGTTCGGTTTGACCCACTGCTTTGTCAAGAAGCCAATGACAAAAAAGCTCATCAAAAGTACGTATCATTCGTCTCCATGATTTTCTTTGCTGACCGATTAAGACTCTGCAAGCACAAAGAATTTGTAGAATAACCAAGGAAAAATCCAATATTCACCCTTATGCACTAAGCTTTCGAATGTCTCACTACGATCATACTTGGGATAAAAGAGAGCTCTAATACATGTAGAAAGAATATCAGGTTATTCTAAACCATTAATGACTCGTATGGTGTTTTGTTGATAACATCATGAATGATCGAATAACGTTTTTTAAGTGTAGCACTCGTATTAGCAGCAATCGCTCAACCCATAACAACTAACAAAGCAAAAAAAAAAATAGCACTACCCTAGCAAGCACAGCCCTCAACTAATGTAACCGATTTCTTCATTCCACCACTAAGTAGTCTCCTATTTTTTCTCAGGAGTTCTTACAAAAAGTTTTTGACGATATATGCCAACATATCAAAGTATTCTTTAAGTACTGATTTTTCAATTATGTTGCCATATGTCGCTCTACATAATGACAGGGATTGCAGGAGGACAATGATTCTTTTCAGGAAAGTTATTATCACTTCTTGTGCTTCATCCTTGGATCTGAGAAAGTGAACCCAAGTGTAACGTGAGTAGTCGTCCACTATCACCAGAACATAACGTTTTCCATTGATGCTTGCGACTCTCATAGCACCATACAAATCCATATGGAGCAGGTGAAGTCTCTACTTTGAATTTGAATAGTTTTGGTGGATGAGATGCCCTTTTGCTTTTTCCTTGCTCACAGGAGGGACAAAGATGTTCTTTTGAATATTTGAACTTTGGGAGACCGGAGACGAGATCGTTTTTGGCAAGGTCATTTATGGTGTCAAAATTTAGGTAGGATAATCATTGATGCCATAACCTAGACTTGGTAGACGTGGCACGAGCCATGAGGAAAATTCGTGATGCAAAGGCCATGTCATTGAGATTGATGGTGTAAAGGTTTGATGTTTGATTTCCTTTCAGCAAATAAACTCCTTTAAGATTCTAAACGAAACAGTTTGTTCCTTTTGAAGGGCGACCTCCAAATCTGAAATCACCAAACTGCCCGACCGAAAAGAGAGATATGTGCCCCAAACCTTCAAACGCAATAAACTCCTGGTGATCATAAATTTCCCTATTGAAATGCACCATAACCCGAATTGTAGCAACATAATCATTTCCAAAGAGAACGGTTCCTAATATTTCCAATCCTTAATTTTATTCTCAATAAGAATTTGTTTTACTACAAAAAGCTTGTCATCATGTTCTTAGAAAATAATCTTCCACTTTTTCCTTTCTTCTTGAAGGAATATAAAGTTTATTTTCATTGAAAGCGTGTATTTAGATTTGTAATTTCCTCATTCAAAGTCGTTGTTTGTTTAGCAGAACCTAAATGGAGAGCATTTATCTTTTTAGTAAGACATTGTTCTTGATAAACAGACTTTTGATAACACCTTTCAAGTTTATTATACTTTTCCTGGCTGATTTCAAAACATTTTTCTTAATTTTTACATCTAGGCAAGCTCATGGTCAATTCGCATTTGTTACTTCGTGTTGCGATTGACCATGATAACTTTCTAAACCTCAACGGCTAATTCTTAGATAATGATTGATAATACGTCATGAATTTCCTCAACAGTCAGTCAGAATGTTTTCTATCTATCCCCCACTTTGTTCCACACTCGGAGCAGCAGTGATAACATCACTGTCATTCTGTTGAACTAAGTGTGACTCAGGAATGGGCTCGCGTAGTTCATAATACTGATCCTCTTGAGTAAACATATTACATATATCATCATTATTGTAGCCATTGTCACAATGTACCTCAGCTGAGCCGTCCGAGTCATAGATTGGAGCTTTGTCAGTCTGAGTACCGGATGTCGATGCTTGCTGCAGATTTGCCATCAAGATACAGTTTGCATTGACTTCCTCAATCTCATCTATATCAGCTGCAACATACATTAAATCATACTCTTCAGCTTGGAGTTGGATCTTGGCTTCTTCCTTTTGAGCAATCAATAGCTGAGTCTGAAGATAAGCAGCATCTCTTCTCCTTGGTCTGACTGTGCAGTTCCTAGCATAATGACCCAATCCTTTACAGTTGTAGCACCTTATCAGATTGTCATTGTACCCATAACCAGTACCTTCAGCCCGTGCTGGCACAACATTTCCAGAACCATTCTGATACCATTAGGGATGTTGAATCCCTGGAAAAACAATAAGAGCCATTCTGATTTCCAACATTCTAACCCCCGGATTCTGAACAAACCTGATTCCTAACATTCTCAGCTATATACTGTCCAAACTGATTCCCACCATTTCCTCTAACATTCTGAATAGCTATCCTTGCCCATATTCATACCTGGAGGGTATTTGATGCAATCTGTCAGTTGTCATGGGTTGTATGAAAGTTCATTATTGTTGTTGGTTGGAGTGGAAAGTTCGAATACTTTTAGCCAATTAGAGCATGTGCCAAGTTCATATAAATGGTGGGATCGAAAGTTATCAAATTGACCATTCTGTTGCACATAGTTTCTGATTGAATAAATGGTTGAGTGGTTGTAGGTTGTTGTTGGGAAGTGGATGTTGCATGTAAGAACATGGTGATAGTTAGATCTGAGTAAATCATTGGCTATTTGTAAGAATTCTGATAGTGTGGCCATTAATGCCAAGGGATCATGAGTTTTTGCAGACGTTTCGCTCTTAATTCATTCACCTCCTCCTAATTCATCTTTAAAAAAATCATACAACTGAGTATAATCCACTTAAGTTAAATCCTTAGTTTGATGAACAATGGTGATGTGTCATTTCCATCAGTTGAAGATTGTTAAGGAACATGAGATTGCGAGGCTATCTTTTTCGGAAGTATTTGTTTCTTTTCAGATATCGTTCATTATCAATGAGAAACGAATATAGTAGATTCAATGATTCTCCATCCTGAGAAGTGAAACTTTCCCATTTATTGAATACTAGCCTTTTTTATCCTGACTCCAATAATCTGAACCTTTCATCATTTGCTAAACATGTAACCAGAATTCCTGAGTAGTTTCACCACTATCTACAGACCGCGTAGATGCTCTCTAGGGGTAGACCCAAGAGGATGGTTTGAATAGCTTGATCATCAGCTTCCATCTGTTTAATATCAACTTCCGTGAGTTCATCATCAATAACGCTTGTTGGACAAGAACTTCACGATCTGGGTCACCTGGTTTAGGAATCATTCTTCTTACATAAGGACCTTTCATGATCGAATCGTAGATTAGCTTTCCGTTGGATTTATTCTTTGCATATCGGAGAAGACGAGACGACCATGGGACATAGTTGTCCCTATGTTGTGCATAGGAGGATGGGTTTTTGGAACCGCTGTATAAATGTCTGTTGAGTTGAACATTAAAAAAAGTGATGTGAAAATTCGATAAGTTAGGATCGTTACACAGAATTAGTGATATGATTGCTTGATAAAAGATAAATGGATTAAAGTCCTTGGGATTGCACGGGATTTTACAAGTTTTAAGAACTAAAACACCAGGAAAAGACTAATCCCCATAACTTCTTCTTCGGATTATACCAAAGCAAGAGGAAATCTTGATTGATATTGTTGTTGTTAATTATTGTTGTTGTTTGAATTAAGTGTTTGTTAAGTCCAGGTATAAGTTGCAGTCCTTGAATGTGAAAGGTTCCAAGTTTGTTTGTCACAGAGGTTTGTTAAAGAATAAAAGTTGTCCAAGTCATTTACCAAACCTCTACCAAAAAGTATAGGCAAACCCTCTGCCAAGAAAATTAAAGCAAACCTCGTGCAAGAACATTGACCAAACCGCCACAAAAAATGAAGGTCAAACCGCTATTAGAGAATCAAACTGCCACCAAGAAAATGAGCAAACCGTACGAAGAATGATTGTCAAACCGCTACGGAAAATGGCAAACCGCTACATACTACAAACGCTACGACATTGCAAACCGCATACCAAAATATAACTTTCTTCCAAACCAACAGCTATAAAAAACAAAACCGATATGTAGGAAAACTTGTCAAATCGCTGGCAGGTTTTCATCCAAAACGCTAGGAATAAAAAATTGCCAAACCGCTACGAACATAAGATGCCAAACTGCTACGGAAGAAAAAAATTGGCGCAGAGTAAACAATTGAGAAGAACCAAATATGTTAAAACGCTACTGTAACTGTCCTAAACAGTACCTAATCTGAGTACAAACCACACAGAATTAGTCCAAACCGCTGCATTCTAGAAAACCAAACCGTTACCACCTGTAATATCAAAAACCGCTGAGTTCAACTCTGGTACACCGCTATACAAAAAAACTTTTTACCAAACCGCTACTTATAGGTGTAGCGAATTATGAAACGCAAAAAGATGAAAACAAGAAGACAAAAGTCGTCATTGTAAATCCAACAAGATGAGAAAGTAAAAGCAGATTGGTCCAAGATATTGATAAAGATAAGTATAAATGAGAAGATAATGGTGAATGAATATAATTGATTCTCTTATAAATATAATTTATTAGTTTCCATGTAACAAACCTTAACGCCCTTATACGAATACAAAAGGAGGTCTTGTACGTTTTTATGAGAAAAACTCGATTACATTAAGCTTGACAATCTTTTAGATAACATATTAAAAAATTGGCAAAAAATGCATAATTGACTGGTCGTGTATTGTAGAAAACAAGGTTTTGATACCCGCGCTTCACTGCGACGCGTTTGGCATAGATCGGTAATTAAGAGAAACGTCAGAATTAACTACATGCTACAAAAGATACTACATGCGTATTGCTTATAATTTAACAGAACATACACGATCATGGTCAAGATTTTTGACCCGAATTGGTATTTCTGGATTCAACCAAAGGTCACTATCTCTACATATATCTACTACTCTCTTTAGATAAAGAAGAAAACACGAAAGTTAGATATAGAAGAAAACATGAAAGTAGTCATTAATGTAGTATTTGCCTCCGGATAACGATTCACTTTTAAGCTCGTGAAGACGCTTAATAATATTACATAACACACTTGTAATGACTCCGCATAAAAGTTCTTTTAGACTAATATGAAACTAACCCAAAAACACTAAAGTAAAACACGTAACGAGGCAACAAACAAACGAAATATTCAAACATGTCAACTCGTATGTGTTGCCAGCTACTCTCAAAAGAAAGCAACAATGTCGTTGCTATAATAAGTTTAAAATTACTTCCGCGTAATTTACACATTCCTATTGTTCATTCATATGCATGATCTTTATTTTCTTCCTTGCATATAATGGTTTACAAAACATCATGTGAATTGTGTATGGACCCAAACCCAAATCTCATGATAATACCATTGATCTTCTTGAAGATATGCTACTGAGTTGATAAGTAATTCTAACATTATTTAACTAAAGGTTTTAAAAATACAAATAATGACAAAGATTAAAACCTACCTGCTACACGAAAATTAAAATAGTTGCTTTTTCAAAAAACCCAAAGTTACAAAGGATGCATTATTTTCCTTTATGATTCTCTTAAAAGGCGTTCTTCCACCCCCGTTTTTTTTTTCCCCTTCTTTAAGAAATTAGAACAAATTGAAGTATTACACACCATTAAACCTTTCACAAAAATAATACAAAAATAAAAACACAACTAATCTTATCATCAATCAAACGATATATAAAATATATATATATATATATATATATATATATATATATATATATATATATATATATATATATATATATATATATATATATACACATATTAAAAAATAAAATTCATTATATCCGCGGTAGATACATACATACATATATATATATTAGAATAAGCAAACAAAGAATGATCATTACAACCTTACTCCACGTTACATGCTCGACTCTTTCGTAGCTAAACCTCCTTATCGGCGCGCTGAATGCAAAGCTTCTTCTTCTTCTTCTTCTTCTTCTTCTTATTCTGGTCGTAATCATTCACAATTTCTTGCAATTTCAATATTGTCATACAAAACTTTTTAACAAACTCATCTTCCAATTCTCTAACTGTTTGCAGACCAACCATGTTTGCTACTTGTATTTCCTCCATGTCGTCGTCTTGAAGCAGTCTCATTATGTTAATGACATTGTGATGCTCCATCTCTGAATCAAAACCACCTATTTTTTGCTCTTTCCTATTATTTGCTTTTACTTGATTCATGACCCTCTCTCCTATCCCATCATTATGGAATTTCTTCATCGAATTTAGATACTTGTTAACTTCATCATATACCGTAGATGAATCGTAAATGCCCGTATATTTATATTTCTTGGCAAAATCATCAAGTGAATCCATGTATGCCACTACGTGTATATTATTCAATATAAATTTTTCATAGCAATTAGCAGGTAAAACAAATTCGTTTTCATTATTCTTACTTATATAGCTAATTGTTATTTTTTTCATGAGTGCTTTCAACACACGCTTAAATAAATCTTTTAATGATAAGTTTTCCAGTTGTTTTTCAATTTGTTTCTCTTCCATTGGAGAATTCAATGTAAACTTAAGATTGTTTCCAGTTGTTTTTATAGCTACAATTAACTCCGGCATTTGTTAGTCGGTTCTTCGCAAGTTTCCTTAAAAAATTTATATATTTACTAGATACGTCCTTACACTTTTGCTTTTTCAACCATGTACTTTCCAAATTATCTATTTTTTCTTATACGAAACTTGTAAAAATTATCCACGTTATTAATTTGAGTTGCATGTCTCTTTGACATTCCACGTATATACTACGTATTAACCGATGTGATTCATTATCCGTTTTTATACGTTTCTCGTACGCCTTCATACATTTTTTCTTATCCGTTTTATCATTCGCCATGAACTGAAATCGTTCTCACCATTAAACTTCTCTACGTCGGATTTAATTAGCGTCATCTCAATCAATTAATCACAACTATAGCTCTTCATACCAATTTGTTATAATTAACCTACTTTCGAGACAAGTAATTATATAGAACAATTGCGCAATAAATAAAGACAAGAGGATTTAACGTTGTTCGGTAATCACCTACGTCCACGGGCGACTGGAATTTTACTAGCAAATATGGAGTACTGAGGTGGTTACACAGTGTATCGTTCAAAATTTAGACTCCTCTCAAAAGTATTTTGGACCGTCACTAGATTTTCTACACTTTTCTCGAAAGCTCACTCGTATACTATTTTATATATCAATTCTATACCACTCTTATTTTCTGTACAAAATACTCTCACTATATTCTCTCAACAAACATGTGTGTTTGTTAATGCTTTGGATATGCATTCAAAAAATATATTGTAAACTTTTTAAAATCAAAAAACTTTTTAAAATCAAAAAATATATTGTAAAGATAGGTTTATAACATCAAAAAATCTTACAACCCATGCATGACATGTAAGATTTATAAATCATTAAAAACTTCACCACTAGGTAATTCGGTGATGATTTTCGACAAGGTTGCAAAAATTGCTAGGGGATCGCTAGGCGGTCGGGTACCGCCTAACGGTTAATCGGTTACGCGGGGATTAATCGGACATGATCTTTTATAAATGATATTATAAAATTTCAAAAATACATGCCCAATTTAGGAAAAAATTATCTGATTTACCCTCGATTTCTATCCATAAACGAGTCAGCTGATTTGTGATGTTACAACACTTTAGCTTTGAAAGTATTCAACACATAACAAACACAAATATAAACGCGAAACAAAAAACCATCTTCTACCGCTTAACTCAATTTCTAATTCCTTAATCCATAAGAGGTGGTTGGATTAGCTTATCTGATGGCTTATCGGCTTATTCAAATTTGGAAAAGCCAACAAGCTCACTTTTTTCGCTCGCTGTATGAGCGTGCTAAAAGTCATAAGCTAGAGACTATTGAGCTTGTCGGTATTTCCAAATTTTTTATAAGCCGATAAGCCATCAAATGAGCTAAAACTGCATTTCATGTTTTCTTTTCCATATGCAACTAGTGCCATTATCAAAAATCCTAAAAACAAATAAAAAGATGCTGAGTTTATAGTTAACTACAAAAATGGTTTCGTGCTGCACCACATCCGGCCTCTATTTTGTTGTGTCTCCTCGTGACCCGTACACATTCGCTTATGGCATTTCCTGCCAACAACGAACACGATTTTGCTAGATAAACTGTAAACAAAATGAGTCATATAATTTGTGCAGGTCCCTCATGCAGGAGAGCATTCCACAAGTATCATGGGAGACTTTACTCATATAATATCCGCTAGCAAATAGTCATAAAAATGAACTGTAACCATCACCAAGAGGTACTCTGGAGTTGAATTATTCAGCGGATACCTTCAAACACCGGCAATTGCTGAAAATAAAGCTCTGGAAACAAAATCGAAATATCAGTTAGGGGCATAAAAATTGCACATTCAGTAAAAGAAAGAGGGTGAAGAAAAGATGGATTAGACAAAGATACAAGTTTATTGTTTTGACTCTTTGTTAGCTTACGGGGATGCTTATAACCTGCCCTTCTGGGTTGACTAATACAGGAAGGCTTCTTCTTGCAGCAACGGGAATAGACTTTAATGACAACAAAGCTTTTTGTGCCAATACTCGTACATAATCAGAGCATAAGGAATTCTTTACAAGGAAACAATTTTCCAAATTATCACTGGTAGCTAATTTAGAAAGATATAGCATCAGCCATGTGTCGCACCTCCAATACGGAATCCTGACTTAGCCCACAACAACAACCACCATCGTTTCCGTCTATGAACTCCCACAGCACCAAAAACCTATCCTTGAAATTACCAATTTACTATGAAGAAGTTCTTTAGCACCAACCGATTTTGTGACTCATGATCAGGTATAATTTTGGTTTTTAGTTTAAAATTTTCATGCTCGGGTTTGTGCAATGAACATATGTTTGTAAATGTAGGCTCACTAAAAATATTGACCCTTTTGGCTTCGGTCAATATAGAATCGCAAGACGTGTTCAAGAAAGGTACATATGAGCTATTTAATACTATTTTGTTTGTGTATAATCTTCCATTTTCTATAATCTGGTCAAGCTCGCTTGAAATGCTGACTTTGTGTCCATTCGAAGAACCGACAAAGAATGATTCCATCTTCATAGGTAAATCTGAATTGACCGAACAAATAACAAGAATCTTGATGCCTTTGGATCTAGGTTATGGGCATAAGTAACAACCAGCTGCAGTAAAAGAAGCCTGCAAAAAAATGGTGAAGCGATAGTGCGACTAATCAACTGAATGATGACAATGGCAAAAAAGGTAAATTTAGATTGGTGTAATGAGATACCCTGCATGGAAATGTCTGAAAGTAATCCAGCAGCGCACTGCCACGAACTGGTCTTTGCCGTTACAATATGCTGAACTTAAATTATTCTAACCAACAATCGCATATCCTTGCTGCAGCAATCGAGCATGGAAGTTATTTGATATAATTAGGAAAATTATAAATAGATTTTATGGTAATTAATAGGTACTTACACGCATAACAGTCAACGACTTATTTATCAAAGTAACAAAGAAACGAGTTCGTCGACAGGCGGATATTATTGCTTGCAACTCGAACTTGAATATAGATGTAAAAGGTCAGGAAAAATGTTTTAGATATTGATTTTATGATGTTTAAGGTACCCTCGAGTAGAGACCTTAAAATGAAAAATCTTTATACCGGAAGCGAGAATGCTGCAAATCTTAACAAATTATAGTAATCGTACTCACATGATGACAAGTTTCCTAACGACATTCGAATCCTGTTGCGAGCAAATATTGTCTTTTGATTTGTAGGGATCTATTGGGATATGTCCATATCATAAATAAATATACAACCGGAAATTACGTGAGCCTATGGGGGTACACGCGTTTACACAGAGGATACGTTTATTAATGTAACTATTATATTTATTGTATATTAATTATATTAATATATTTCACGAAATAATTAAACAGTCGTTAATTATAACGTTAGACGTTTGATAATAATTAATAGATATTAACAAGTGAAGGACTGGTTAGTACAAAAACCAAACCCGTGGGGTGTTGGTTGTGACCGGTCGAACCAAGGGAAAAACAAGGGAGGAGAGTGTTGATTTATGAAACTTGAGGAAGTATTCTAGTCTAACTTGGAGAACAAGTTTGGAGACTATATAAATAATTTTAGGGATTCATAAATAACACGCCACAAAACCACATGATATACGATTATTAAATCCCTTTTCTCTTTATTAGATCAATCGGTAGTATTGACTCCCTATTGGTTTATGACCATTAACATGATAAATGCATATGTTATGCATGAATATATTATAGGATGATACAATGTTCTGTGTATATTGATTATGAAACCATACAAAGTGTCGAGTATAAATACAAGTAATACAAAGATAACCCTAAGCCCAACATGGGCCGAGCCTACAAACATAAGCCTGCTAACACTCCTCCGCAGTTGGAGCGGGAGTACAATGAACACTCAAACAGTCACGAAACTCATCAAATAATGCCGAAGGTAAGCCTTTAGTAAAGATATCCGCATACTGAAACCGGGAAGGAACATGTAAAACGCGAACCTGTCCAGTAGCAACCAAATCCCGAACAAAATGAATATCAATATCTATGTGCTTGGTACACTGATGTTGAACCGGATTGAAGACAAGTACACAGCACTCACATTATCACAATACACAATAAGTTTTGCGTAAGATTAAAGGTGTATGAACGCGCACGAAGTAAATTTCGGATCAACATGTCTCAGCACAGCATTGGACACACTACAAATACTCAGCCACAGCACTAGAACGAGAAAGCGTCGAGCATGACGCTTAGAGGGAACATGAGAGTATGTTGTTGCCATGACAAACACAATACCCCGAAGGAGACTCACATAGTTAGGCAACCAGCCTAATCAGCATCCGAATAAGCAATCAAGTCCCCTGAACATACCGCAAAATCTACTTAAGAGCAGTGAAATGAGGGGGACTTTGGATTATGGTTTACAGCTATTCGGATGCTGACTCCTTGATTGCTTATTCGGATGCTGATTAGGCTGGTTGCCCGACTATGTGATGGTCTACTTCGGGGTATTGTGTTTTTCTTGGCAACAACTTACTCTCATGGTCCTCTAAGCGTCAGCTGACGCTTTCTCGTTCTAGTGCTGAGGCTGAGTATTGTAGTGTTGCCAATGCTATTGCTGAGACATGTTGGATCCAGAATTTACTTCGTCAGCTTCATACTCCTTTATCTTCTGCCACTATTGTGTATTGTGATAATGTGAGTGCTGTGTACTTGTCTTCTAATCTGGTTCAACATCTGTGTACCAAGCACATAGATATTAATATTCATTTTATTCGGGATTTGGTTGCTACTGGACAGGTTCACGTTTTACATGTTCCTACCCGGTTTAAGTATGCGGATATCTTTACTAAAGGCTTACCTTCGGCATTATTTGATGAGTTTCGTGACAGTTTGAGTGTTCATTGTACTCCTGCTCCAACTGCGGAGGAGTGTTAGCAGGCTTATGTTTGTAGGCTCGGCCCATGTTGGGCTTAGGGTTATCTTTGTCATTCACTTGTTTTGATAGCGACACTGTGTATGGTTTCAAAATCAAATATACACAGATCATTTGTTTTCATCCATTAATTTATTATGCATAAATATGCATTTATCATGGTAATGGTCATAACCAAATAGGGATAGTAAAATATACCGATTTGATCTAATAAAGAAGTAAAAGGGATTTAATAATCGTTATATCATGTGGTTTGGTGGCGGTTATTTATTTGAATCCCTAAAATTAATTTATATTGTCTCCATACTTTGCTTACTCCAAGTTAGGACTAGAATACTTCATCAAGTTTATAAATCAACAATCTACTACCTTGTTTTTCCTGGTCGACCTGGTTCACAACCAACACCCCTGGGTTTTGGTTTTTGTATAAACCAGTCCTTTCATCTTGTTAATATCTATTAATTATTATCAAACGTCTAACGTTATAATTAAGACTGTTTAAATTATTAGTGTGAAATTTTATTAATATAAATAATATACAATAAATATAATAGTTACAATAATAACGTATCCTCTGTGTAAAGCTCGTTGTACCCCCATGGCTAACGTATATTACCTGGTTGTATATTTATTTATGATATGGAATATCCCAATAGATCCCTGACAAATCAAAAGACATATATGTCGTCAACAGGATTAGAATGTCGTTAGGAACTGTCATCATGTGAGTCGATTCTGATATTTGTTAAGATTTGCTGGATTCTCAGCTTCTGTATAAGATTTTTCATTTTTAGGTCTCTACTCGAGGGTACCTTAAACATCATAAAATCAATATCTGAAACATTTTTTCCTGACCTTTTACATCTTATTCAAGTTCGAGTTGGCAAGCATTAATATACGCTGTCGTCGAACCGTTTCTTTGTAACTTTAGATAAATAAGTCGGTTGGTTATGCGTGTAAGTAACCTATTATAATTACCATAAAAATCTATTTATAATTTCCTAATTATATCAAATAACTTTCAATGTCGATTGCGTGCAGCATGGATATGCGATTGTTGGTTAGAAATAATTTAAGTTAAGCTATTGTAACGGCAAAGGACCAGTTCGTTGGCACTCGCGCTATGCTGGATTACTTTCAGGGACATTTCATGCAGGGTATCTCATTACACAATCTAATTTTACCTTTTTTGCCATTGTCTCATATTCAGTTGATTAGTGGGGGGTTCCCCCCACTCTATCGCTTCACCATTATTTTGCCAGGCTTCTTTATGCAACGCTGGTTGTTACCTAATGCCATACACCTAGATCCAAAGGAATCTGATTTCTTGTTATTTGTTTGGTCAATTCAGATTTACCTATGAAGATGGAATCATTCTTTGTCGGTTCTTCAAATGGACACAAAGTCAGAATTTTAAGCGAGCTTGACCAGATTATAGAAAATGGAAGATTATCAACAAACAAAATAGTATTAAATAGCTCATATGTACCTTTCTTGAACACGTCTTGCGATTCTATATTGACCGAAGCCAAAATGGGTCCCATATTTTTAGTGAGCCTACATTTACAAACATATGTTCATTGACAAACCCGTGCATGTAATCTTTAACTAAAAGCCGAAATTATAACCTCGATTCTTGAGTCACGAATCGGTTGGTGCTAATGAATTCTTCATAGTATATGGTAATTTAACAAGGATAGGTTTTTGGTGCTGTGGGAGTTCATAGACGGAAACGATGGTGGTTGTTGTTGTGGGCTAAGTCAGGATTCCGTATTGGAGGTGCGACACATGGCTGATGCTATATCTTTCTAAATTAGCTACCAGTGATAATTTGGAAAATTGTTTCCTTGTAAAGAATTCCTTATGCTCTGATTATGTACGAGTATTGGCACAAAAAGCTTTGTTGTCATTAAAGTCTATTCCCGTTGCTGCAAGAAGAAGCCTTCCTGTATTAGTCAACCCAGAAGGGCAGGTTATAAGCATCCCCGTAAGCTAACAAAGAGTCAAAACAATAAACTTGTATCTTTGTCTAATCCATCTTTTCTTCACCCTCTTTCTTTTACTGAATGTGCAATTTTTATGCCCCTAACTGATATTTCGATTTTGTTTCCAGAGCTTTATTTTCAGCAATTGCCGGTGTTTGAAGGTATCCGCTGAATAATTCAACTCCAGAGTACCTCTTGGTGATGGTTACAGTTCATTTTTATGACTATTTGCTAGCGGATATTATATGAGTAAAGTCTCCCATGATACTTGTGGAATGCTCTCCTGCATGAGGGACCTGCACAAATTATATGACTCATTTTGTTTACAGTTTATCTAGCAAAATCGTGTTCGTTGTTGGCAGGAAATGCCATAAGCGAATGTGTACGGGTCACGAGGAGACACAACAAAATAGAGGCCGGATGTGGTGCAGCACGAAACCATTTTTGTAGTTAACTATAAACTCAGCATCTTTTTATTTGTTTTTAGGATTTTTGATAATGGCACTAGTTGCATATGGAAAAGAAAACATGAAATGCAGTTTTAGCTCATTTGATGGCTTATCGGCTTATAAAAAATTTGGAAATACCGACAAGCTCAATAGTCTCTAGCTTATGACTTTTAGCACGCTCATACAGCGAGCAAAAAAAGTGAGCTTGTTGGCTTTTCCAAATTTGAATAAGCCGATAAGCCATCAGAGAAGCTAATCCAACCACCTCTTATGGATTAAGGAATTAGAAATTGAGTTAAGCGGTAGAAGAGGGTTTTTTGTTTCGCGTTTATATTTGTGTTTGTTATGTGTTGAATACTTTCAAAGCTAAAGTGTTGTAACATCACAAATCGGCCGACTCGTTTATGGATAGAAATCGAGGGTAAATCAGACAATTTTTTTCTAAATCGGGCATGTGTTTTTGAAATTTTATAATATCATTTATAAAAGATCCTGTCCGATTAATCCCCGCGTAACCTATTAACCGTTAGGCGGTACCCGACCGCCTAGCTATCCCCTAGCAATTTTTGCAACCTTGTCAAAAATCATCACCGAATTACCTAGTGGTGAAGTTTTTAATGATTTATAAATCTTACATGTCATGCATGGGTTGTAAGATATTTTTATTTTATAAACCTATCTTTACAATATATTTTTTGATTTTAAAAAGTTTTTTGATTTTAAAAAGTTTACAATATATTTTTTGAATGCATATCCAAAGCATTAACAAACACACATGTTTGTTGAGAGAATATAGTGAGAGTATTTTGTACAGAAAATAAGAGTGGTATAGAATTGATATATAAAATTGCATACGAGTGAGCTTTCGAGAGAAGTGTAGAAAATCTAGTGACGGTCCAAAATACTTTCGAGAGGAGTCTAAATTTTGAACGATATATTGTGTAACCACCTCGGTACTCCATATTTGCTAGTAAAATTCCAGTCGCCCGTGGACGTAGGTGATTACCGAACCACGTTAAATCCTCTTGTCTTTATTTATTGCGCAATTGTTCTATATAATTACTTGTCTCGAAAGTAGGTTAATCATAACAAATTGGTATGAAGAGCTATAGTTGTGATTAATTGATTGAGATGACGCTAATGAAATCCGACGTAGAGAAGTTTAATGGTGAGAACGATTTCAGTTCATGGCGAATGATAAAACGGATAAGAAAAAACGTATGAAGGCGTACGAGAAACGTATAAAAACGGATAATGAATCACATCGGTTAATACGTAGTATATACGTGGAATGTCAAAGAGACATGCAACTCAAATTAATAACGTGGATAATTTTTACAAGTTTCGTATAAGAAAAAATAGATAATTTGGAAAGTACATGGTTGAAAAAGCAAAAGTGTAAGGACGTATCTAGTAAATATATAAATTTTTTTAAGGAAACTTGCGAAGAACCGACTAACAAATGCCGGAGTTAATTGTAGCTATAAAAACAACTGGAAACAATCTTAAGTTTACATTGAATTCTCCAATGGAAGAGAAACAAATTGAAAAACAACTGGAAAACTTACCTGCTAATTGCTATGAAAAATTTATATTGAATAATATACACGTAGTGGCATACATGGATTCACTTGATGATTTTTCTAAGAAATATAAATATACGGGCATTTACGATTCATCTAAGGTATATGATGAAGTTAACAAGTATCTAAATTCGATGAAGAAATTCCATAATGATGGGATAAGAGAGAGGGTTATGAATCAAGTAAAAGCAAATAATAGGAAAGAGCAAAAAATAGGTGGTTTTGATTCAGAGATGGAGCATCACAATGTCATTAACATAATGAGACTGCTTCAAGACGACGACATGGAGGAAATACAAGTAGCAAACATGGTTGGTCTGCAAACAGTTAGAGAATTGGAAGATGAGTTTGTTAAAAAGTTTTGTATGAAAATATTGAAATTGCAAGAAATTGTGAATGATTACGACCAGAATAAGAAGAAGAAGAAGCAGCAGCAGCAGCAGCCGATAAGGAGTTTGAGCAAGAAAGAGTCGAAGCATGTAACGTGGAGTAAGGTTGTAATGATCATTCTTTGTTTGCTTATTCTAATATATATATATGTATGTATGTATCTACCGCGGATATAATGAATTTTATTTTTTAATATGTGTATATATATATATATATATATATGTATATATCGTTGATTGATTTATATGATAGTGTTTTTATTTTAGTATTATTTTGTGAAAGTTTAAGGTGGTAGTAATACTTCAATTTGTTCTAATTTCATAAAGAAGAACGCCTTTTAAGAGAATCATAAAGGAAAATAATGCATCCTTTGTAACTTTGGGTTTTTTGAAAAAGCAACTATTTTAATTTTTGTGTATCAGGTAGGTTTTAATCTTTGTCATTATTTGTATTTTTAAATCCTTTAGTTAAATAATGTTAGAATTACTTATCAACTCAGTAGCATATCTTCAAGAAGATCAATGGTATTATCATGAGATTTGGGTTTGGGTCCATACACAATTCACATGATGTTTTGTAAACCATTATATGCAAGGAAGAAAATAAAGATCATGCATATGAATGAACAATAGGAATGTGTAAATTACGAAGTCATTTTAAACTTATATAACAACGACATTGTTGCTTTCTTAGAGAGTAGCTGGCAACACTTACGAGTAGGACATGTTTTGAAATTTCGTTTGTTTGTAGCTCGCAAGTGTTTTACTTTAGGTGTTTTTGGAGCTTAGTTTCATATTAGTCTAAAAGAACTTTTATGCGGAGTCATTACAAGTGTGTTATGTAATATTATTGAGCGTCTTCACGAGCTTAAAAGTGAATCGTTATCCGGAGGCAAATACTACATTAATGACTACTTTCATGTTTTCTTCTATATCTAACTTTCGTGTTTTCTTCTTTATCTAAAGAGAGTAGTAGATATATGTAGAGATAGTGACCTTTGGTTGAATCCAGAAATACCAATTCGGGTCAAAAATCTTGACCATGATCGTGTATGTTCTGTTAAATTATAAGCAATACGCATGTAGTATCTTTTGTAGCATGTAGTTAATTCTGACGTTTCTCTTAATTACCGATCTATGCCAAACGCGTCGCAGCGAAGCGCGGGTATCAAAACCTTGTTTTCTACAATACACGACCAGTCAATTATGCATTTTTTGCCAATTTTTTAATATGTTATCTAAAAGATTGTCAAGCTTAATGTAATCGAGTTTTTCTCATAAAAACGTACAAGACCTCCTTTTATAGTATAAGGGGTTAAGGTTTTACATGGAAACTAATAAATATATTAATGAGAGAATCAATTAATTATTCACCATTATCTTCTCATTAATATTTATCTTTATCAATATCTTGACCAAATCTGCATTTTCTTCTACATCTTGTAGATCTTCACAATGACGACTTTGGTCCTTCTTGTTTTCATCTTGTTTCATTCATGTTTTGTCTTTATCAACTCAATTATAATTCTCAACACCTATAAGTAGCGGTTTGGTAAAGTTTTTGTGTAGCGGTTTACCAGAGTTGAACCTCAGCGGTTTGATATTACAGGTGGTAGCGGTTTGGTTTTCTAGAAAGCCAGCGGTTTGGACTAATTCAGTAGTGGTTTGCTACTCAAGATTAGGTAGCGGTTTAGGACAGTTACAAGTAGCGGTTTAACATATCTTGGTCTTCTCAAACGTTACTCTGCCCAATTTTTTCCTTCGTAGCAGTTTGGCATCTTTTGTTCGTAGCGGTTTGGCAATTTTTTATTCCTAGCGGTTTTGTATGAATCTGCCAGCGGTTTGACAAGTTTTCCTACATAGCGGTTTGTTTTTTATAGCGGTTTGGAAAGTTATATTTTGGTAGCGGTTTGCCAATGTCGTAGCGGTTTGCTAGTTTATAGCGGTTTGCCATTTCCGTAGCGGTTTGACAATCTTTTCTTCGTAGCGGTTTGCTCATTTTCTTGGTGGCAGTTTGATCATCTAATAGCGGTTTGACCTTACATTTTTAGTGGCGGTTTGGTCAACTGTTCTTGCAAGAGGTTTGCTATAATTTCTTGGCAGAGGTTTGCTATACTTTCTTGGTAGAGGTTTGGTAAAAGACTTGGACACTTTATTCTTTAACAAACCTCTGTGACAAACAAACTTGGACCTTTCACATTCAAGGACTGCAACTTATACCTGGACTTAACAAACACTTAATTCAAACAACAACAATAATTAACAACAAACAATCATCAATTCACGGTTTCCTCTTGACTTTGTAAAATCCCGAAGAAGCTTAGTCTTTTCCGGTTTTAGTCATAAACTTGTAAAATCCCGTGCAATCCCAAGGACTTAATCATTTTCTCTCTTATCAAGCAAATCATAATCACTAATCTCTGTAACGATCATATCTTATCATTTCACATCACTTTTGTAATGTCGACTCAACAAGACATTTATGCAGCTGGTTCCAAAAACCGTCCTCCTATGCTCAACAAAGACAACTATGTCCCATGGTCGTCTCGTCTTCTCCGATATGCAAAGAATAAATCCAACGGAAAGCTAATCTACGATTCGATCACGAAAGGTCCTTATGTAAGAAGAATGATTCCTGAACCAGGTGACCCAGATCGTGAAGTTCTTGTCCAGCAAGCGTTACTGATGATGAACTCACGGAAGCTGATATTAAACAGATGGAAGCTGATGATCAAGCTATTCAAACCATCCTCTTGGGTCTACCTGAAGACATCTACGCGGCTGTAGATAGTTGTGAAACTACTCAGGAAATCTGGTTGCATGTTCAGCAAATGATGAAAGGTTCAGATATTGGAGCTCAGGAGAAAAAGGCTAAGCTATTCAATAAATGGGAAAGGTTCACTTCTACAGATGGAGAATCGATTGAATCCTACTATCATCGTTTCTCAAAGATAATGAACGAATTGAAAAGAAACAAATACTTCCCCGAAAAGATAGCCAGCAATCTCAAGTTCCTTAACAATCTTCAACCTGAATGGAAACGACACATCACCATTGTTCGTCAAACTAAGGATTTACATTATGTGGATTATACTCAGTTGTATGATTTTTTAAAGATGAATTAGGAGGAGGTGAATGAATTAAGAGCGAAACGTCTTAGAAAAACTCATGATCCATTGGTATTAATGGCACACTCTTAGAATTCTTACAACTATCCAGTGATTCACTCAGATCAACCATCACCAAGTTCTTACATGCAACAACCACTTCCCAACAACAACTACAACCCTCAACCATCATTCAATCAGAACTATGTGCAACAGACAATGATCAATCTTGATAACATTTCTGATCCCACCATTGCTATGACATTGGCACTTACTATAATGGCTAAAGCATTCAAACTTTCCACACCAACCAACAACAATAAAAGAATTTCATCCAACCCACGCAGCAGACAGATTGCACAACCGGGTATGAATGTGGGGCAAGATAGACATATTCAGAATGTTAGAGGAAATGGTGGGAATCAGTTTGGACAGTATATAGTGTAGAATGTTGGGAATTAGGTTATTCAGAATCCGGGTGTTCAAAATGTTGGAAATCAGAATGGGCTTATTGTTTTTCCGAGGATTCAACATCCTAATGGGAATCAGAATGGTACTGAAAATGTTGTAGCAGCACAGGCTGAAGGTACTGGTTATGGGTACAATGACAATCAGATAAGGTGCTACAACTGTAAAGGATTGGGTCATTATGCTAGGAACTGTACAGTCAGACCAAGGAGAAGAGATGCTGCTTATCTTTAGAGTCAGCTATTGATTGCTCAAAAGGAAGAAGCCAAGATCCAACTCCAAGCTGAAGAGTATGATTTAATGTCTGTTGTAGCTGATATAGATGAGATTGAGGAAGTCAATGCAAACTGTATCTTGATGGCAAATCTGCAGCAAGCATCGACATTCGGTACTCAGACTGTCAAAGCTCCAATCTATGACTCGGACGACTCTGCTGAGGTACATTGTGACAATGGCTACAATAATGATGATATATGTAATATGTTTACACAAGAGGATCAGTATTATGAACTACGCGAGCCCATTCCTGAGTCACACTTAGTTTAACAGAATAACAGTGATGTTATCACTGCTGCTCCGAGTGTGGAACAAAGTGGGGGAATAGTAGAACAACATTTGTACTGTGAGGGAAATTCATGGTATTATCAATCATTATATAAGAATTTTAAGCGACACCCTTTGAGGTTAAGAAAGTAATATGGTAATGAAAATGAAAGTAACAAATGCCAATTGACCACTGAGATTGCTAGATGTAAAAAACAAGAACTAAAATGTTCTTGGAAATCAGATAGGAAAGTATATAAACTTGACAAGGTGTTATCAAAAGTCGTTTATCAAGGAACAATGTCTTACTAAAAAAGATAAATGCTCTCCATTTAGGTTCTGCTAAACAAACCAATGTGGTAGGTCACATAATGGATCCGACTTTAAAGAAGCTTCGGTCACTCGAAGAATCAAGACAAAAGTCTAGCTCCCGTTGTTAGTTAGTTGATTAATTATTTAATGTTTATTAATGTACATTGGGCTAAACAAGAAAAGGCCCACAAAGGACCAACCTAAAGCCACTTGAATGGGCAAAAATTGCTTAGTATAAATACACCTTGTTAGTCAAAAATTAGTTGTGACATTGTATGACAAGTTAGACTTTTCTTAGAGAAAGGTAGTAACTTTAATTTTTCTTTCGATTCATAATAAAGTTCTTAATTTTATGCATCTTGATTCTACACCTTGATGTGGTAAGGATTGATGAATGATTATGGATACCTACAATTGGTATCAAGAGCCTATTAGATTGATTGTATTGATTGGTTTTGTATTTTTTTTTGTTATTGATCTCGAGAAAAAAAAGGGGTTTAGATTGTTTTTGATTATTTGTTTGTTTTTGATTCTTGATTCATAGATGGTTTATGTTTAATCTAATATCACTCAAACCATCTTGTTAGCAATCAACGATCTCGTGATTTTTTTTGTGTTCTTTCTTTTTGGTTCGAAAAGTTAAAAAAAAAGTGGGGATCGAACGAGTTTATTCTTAGAAGTATCGAACTAGGTGGATCAAACTAAGGAGCGAACTATGGAGCGAACAAGACATTCGAACGAGTTGAAGCCTTAAGGATCGAACGAGTAGTTTTCTTCATGAATCGAACAAGCGATCGAACTAGACGATCGAACGAGTAGAGATCTAGACGATCGAACTAGACGATCGAACTAGTGGTTCGAACAAAGCGATTGAACTAGACGATCGAACTAGTGGTTCGAACAAAGCGATCGAACAAGACGATCGAACTAGACGATCGAACGAGTGGTTCGAACAAAGCGATCGAACAAGGACTGAACTACTGCAATCTCTTGTCAACCGAACGAGAGAACCGAACTAGGGGAATCTCTTGTGGACCGAACTAGGGAAAACTTCAAGGACCAAACTAGTTATTCCTTGAGAAAACCAAACCAAATAATCAAACAACAACAAAAACATAAACACAAATCAAACAAATCAACAATCACTTGCGATCCGTTCATTCATACTTTAATTAGAATGGGATCCAATGAAGAAACAAATGCAGCGGGTACCGATACTCGTCCTCCTATGTTGGTTGAAAGTGACTACGATTCTTGGAAGATTCGTATACACAGGTACATCAGAGGCAAACCCAATGGCAAGCTGATATGGAAATCTATCCAGAATAGACCTACACCTCACCCTATGAACACTGATCCTCCAACTACTGATTCTGCTGCTATGCCTGCACCGAGGAAGAAGCTTGATTCTGAATTCAGTGAAGAGGAAAACAAACTTGAGATGGCTGATACTCAAGCTGAAATCATTCTCAGTCAAGGTCTTCCCAGACACATCTTCAACAACCTCAATCAAAACAAACCTGCAATAGGAGATTTGGGGATAATATGGAGTTGCTCATGCAAGGATCAGGTAGGACTATTCATCAAAAGGAAGGTAATCTTTTGATGTGTACGAAAGGCTTTCGTGCTATTGGAAACGAATCAATTCATTACTACTTTGTACGTTTCCATAAGCTTGTGAATGACATAAAGATTACTCAGCTCAACATTCCAACTCATCAGATGAACACCAAGTTTGTCAACAACCTTCTGGCGTATTGGGGAAAATATGTGACTAATGTGAAACAGAACATGGATATCTCAACCACACCTTATGTTCAGACCTAATTCATCTCCAAGTGCGTGCCTCTTGCCAAAGAAATGACTAAAACTTTCATTGCGTTTTGAGAAAAATTTCATTGCGTTTTGAGAAAAATTTCATTGCGTTTTGAGGAAGATATCATTGCGTTTTGACAACAAGTATCATTGCGTTTTGACCACAAAGTTTGTTGCGTTTTGACAATCCATTGCGTTTTGACAAACCTTTGTTGCGTTTTGACAATCCATTGCGTTTTGACAAACCTTTGTTGCGTTTTGACAATTCATTGCGTTTTGACATCAAGCTAAGTTGCGTTTTGCTTGATTTGCCGCAAAAATAATTTTTGTGTCGGATTGTTCCGAAATTTTTATACCAGCTCGGAAACGGCCCAACGGTCAAGACTCTTCCTCTTTGAGCGAGAGCCCTGTCATTTTTTGGCCATTCGGAGTCATTTAGGCCCTCAAAACAGCATTTTACTGTTTCAAATTTACCCGAAAATCATAAACCTCACACCAAGTCATCAATCAACAATCACTTAAGATCAGATCATTCATAAACAACGTTATTCAATGGCAACAAATGAAGAAACATATGATCAACCTCTGGCAATGACTACAACAAATATCTTCGAAGTCAACCATGAGGATGCATATGACTCAGACGTGGATGAAGGCCCCAATGCTGCTGTCGCTTTCATGGCCAACTTGTCATCCACTAGTGCAACCAACAATCCAGTCAATGAGGTACACTCCAATGACAATCAAATCTTTGATAATGTGGATTATCAATTGAGATAGGAGATGCACCAGAAAGAACATTTAGACTCCGATGCTGAGACTGAGATTGATGACAATACGATCCCGTATCATCAGTATCTTCTTGACACCGAAGCCCAAAATGTTCCAACTGAGGTATCTGCTGACACATCTGATAAAGTTTCTATGATTGCCATCTTAACTGACTTGCAAACCCAACTAGACGGACATGCTAAGGTTAACCAAGAAAAATGTTTGGAAATAGAGACCTTAAAAATGAGCTTCTTCAATGCAAGCAAGAAATATGTCGTCTAGATACCCACAAGGTCAAACTTGATCTTGAAAACAAAGTTAGACAGGAACAAGCCCTAGTGATTCAGCGTAATAAGCGTAACGCTGAACTTGTGCAAGAAAACGATTTGCTTAAAGTCACTCTTTCAGGAAAAGAAAAATCAATTGCATTTTTACAATCTGAAAAGGAAAAGATTTTATCTGAGAAAGAGAAACTAGCAGATAGTTATCTAGATGAAATAGTTTGTTTAAAAACTGCTAACAAAGTTGCAAGAGATATGTTGCAAAGATTTAACATGCCAACACAAACTATTCCCATGCTTTCAAAGAAACCTAAAAAGGCAACCGATGACTTGCACAAGGACATCCTAGGCACTCGCAACCCAGGTCTAGGTTATATGGCCAAGTGTGCTCAACCGATTTTGTATGATGCTGATACCCTCTTTCATCCCACTCACCACCCTGTTAGTATATGGGATACTGAAATATGACAAAGATCATTTGTGTCCATCTTGTCAGCTAGGTAAAAGCAAGAAAGCATCTCATCCACTAAAGACGGAAAACACCAATACTGAAGTTCTCCATACACTACATATGGACCTCTGCGGACCAATGAGAACAGAAAGTATCAATGGAAAGAAGTATGTTTTGGTGATAGTGGATGATTACACCAGATTTGGATGGGTAAGATTTCTTCGAACTAAGGATGAAACTCCTCACGCGATTGAGAAGTTTATTGTGAAGACTCAACGAGCCCTTAATGCTACTGTTCGATTCGTCATAATAGATAATGGAACGGAGTTTATGAATAAGACACTCGACGGATGGTTTGAGAGTGTTGGTATTTCTCATGAAACGAGCGTACCTCGGTCTCCACAACAGAACGGCATTGTCGAAAGACGGAACAGAACTCTTATGGAAGCTACTCGTACTATGCTCATCTTTGCGAAAGCTCCACTGTTTCTATGGGCTGAAGCTGTAGCCACTGCGTGTTATACTCTTAATCGATCTCTTGTACACATGCTTCACAGAAAGACCTATTATGAACTGCTGAAGGGAAAGAAACCTAATCTACAATACTTCTGAGTATTTGGATCTCTGTGCTATCCTACCAATGACTACGATGATGTTGGTAAACTTAAGGCAAAAGCAGATATAGGTATTTTTGTTGGCTATGCACCCACCAAGAAGGCGTACCGAATCTACAACAAATGAACGCGCAAGATTCAAGAAACCGTTCATGTTGCCTTCGATGAACTTACCGAAGGATTGACGTCTGTTCAAACCAGTTCCGGCCTCGCACCTCAATATATGACTTCTATGCCAAATAGTACAGAACTCGAACTTAATGCTTTATAGTCAGGACGCAGCCGTTCTGCACTAGTAAAAGACCCAGAAACACCTAGTGTCCCTCCTACAAAGAAATAGGTAGACGATTTGTTTCAATGGTTTGATGATGATGAGGTTGTTTCGATACCTCCGGTTGTTCCGATAACTCCGGTTAATGTTCCTGCTGCCCCGGCACCCGAGAATCCCAATGGTTCACCTTCCATAACAGTTATCTCAGAAGGCGCTCCTGCAGTTACTGAAAGCCTCTTGCCTCATCAAATACCTCTACCAGACACTAATGATTCTGATGTTGAAACACTGTTCGATCATGTTGACAGTAATGTGTTTGACACCTATAATGCTCCTGGAACCGCTTCAGAAGCATCTTCCTCCAACTCTGTAAATATCGATGTTACTCCCAAAAACCAATTACCTCACGTACAAAAGTGGACTCAAGCACATCCGCTTGAAAACATTATTGGGGATAAAGATCGACCTGTCTCTACCAAGAAACAGCTAGAAACTGACGCGATATGGTGATTCTTCAATGAATTCTTAACTCATGTTGAACCAAAGACTTACAAGCAAGCCTTAGAGCACTCATGCTGGATTGAGGCTATGCAAGAAGAAATTCATGAGTTTGAGCGTCTAGATGTATGGATACTTGTACCCTGTCCAGATAATATTCTTATCATCCCACTCAAATGGATTTTCAAAATTAAGTTGGATGAATATGGAGACATCTTAAAGAATAAAGCTCGGTTAGTGGCGAAAGGATATCGTCAGGAAGCTGGCATTGATTTTGAGGAATCATTTGATCCGGTTGCTAGATTAGAAGCGATCAGACTCTTCATTGCTCACGCAACGAGTATGAACATGGTCATCTTCCAGATGGACGTGAAAACCGCCTTCCTCAACGGCGAACTGAATGAAGTTGTCTATGTTAGTCAACCAGAAGGATTTGTAGATCCAGAGCATCCATCGCATGTGTACCGTCTCAAGAAAGCTCTCTATGGGCTTAAACAAGCACCACGTGCGTGGTATGACAAGCTATCAGCGTTTCTACTCAAGTCAGGATTTACAAAAGGCGTGGTCGATCCTACACTCTTCACGAGAAAAGCAGGCAAACATCTTCTACTGGTACAAATATATGTAGATGATATTATCTTTGCCTCTACTAACCCCAAAGCCTGCAAATTATTTGCTTTTGAAATGAACTCAACTTTCAAGATGTCGATGATGGGACAAATGTCATTCTTTTTAGGATTACAAGTTTCTCAAAATCCCAGAGGCATCTTTATCAACCAATCCAAATATGCTCAGGAAATCTTGAAAAAGTTTGGTTTTGACTCATGCACACCCATTGACACTCCAATGGCGGAGCGTCCCGACCTTGATGAAGATAAGGGAGGAAAGCTAATTGATCCTACACGATTTCGTGGTATGGTTGGCTCCCTTATGTATCTTAGTGCATCTAGACCTGACATAGTATTTGCTGTTTGTATGTGTGCACGATACCAGGCTAAGCCTACTGAAATGCACCTTACTGCTATAAAGCGGATCTTTCGATACCTAAAAGGAACCATTAACATGGGTCTGTGGTATCCGAAGGACTCCGGCTTTGAACTAAAAGCTTTTGCAGATGCTGACTATGCAGTAGACTATGCAGATGTCCATGGACACATGGAGTAAGTACTTCTGGTTCCGCTCAATTTCATGGATATCACTTGTTTAGCTGTCATCTACAAACGAAAAGTACGCATCTGCACTACAGAAGCTGAATACATTGCCTTATCAGGATGCTGTGCTCAAATCCTCTAGATGCGTTCTCAACTACGAGAATATGGCTTTGCGTTCAACAAAATTCCGATGTATTGTGACAATCAAAGTGCTATTGCTCTATGCTGTAATAGTGTTCAACACTCGCGCTCCAAGCACATTGATATACGTCACCACTTTATCAAAGAGCAGGTTGAAAGGAAAGTTGTTGAGTTGTATTTTGTGGAGACAAAATACCAACTGGCTGACATTTTTACGAAGGCATTACCGAGAGAGCGCTTTGCAACACTACTCCCACTGCTTGGAGTTAAACAAATGTCACGAGAAACTCTGAAAGAACTACAGGATGAGTCTGTCTCCGAGTAACCAAGTGTCTCACATTGTATCATGTATATTATGCAAAAAATAAAAATTAAAAAAAATTAAAAAAAATTTTAAAAAAAAATTTTAAAAAAAAAAAAAAAAAAAAATTAAAATATTTTTTTTTTAGATTAATGGCTTGCAGTTACTTCAGACTGTAACCCGGTTTTAACCCAGAGACTTAGTGTACGTTTCAGTGCATTATTTCTTTACAGACAAGAAGTTGTCTAAGCCCCGAACTATTTTTCTCATAAACAATTTGTTTTATCAAACTTGTTCGGGATGACCAAATCAGACTGTGACTATAGATCTTTAAATAGAACACGGGTCATAGTTTTTTGAGGGGGAAATCATTACGACTAACAGTTTTTGCTAGTCAAAAGACGTACTGTTTGCTGATTATATTGCTGAAGATTGACATGACCAGACCGTTTTACAAGTTCAAGACAGATTGCAGTATCATATCCTGTCTGGGGTATTCTAAAGGTCTTGTTTCAATTACTCACTTGATATTTATGCTATTTCACCTCACCTCATACTTTGAGGGGGAGATTGAAACATTTTAAGTCCACTCTAGATCAAAACCATTAACAAGTTTCATACTTTTGATCGGGGGAGAGAATGTGACTTAAACATGTAAAAACGGATAATTAAATGATTCGATTGATTCTAAAATGCTAAAGTCCTATCCATGGCAATGAGCTAAACATCTTTCGATTATCGATGCACAATGTATGGGGGACATAAGTGAATAATATGATCAAAAATGTCAAGGTACCAAAAGTTTGTGGTATACACACGTACTTTGATACATGACAACGAATCTTTTGTTTCAGTGTTTCCGTGAAAGTGATCCTTAGGAATGCTGAGGAAAAGAGATGTTGTACAACCATTGTATTGTATGAATGCTCATGCTGGTATTTGGACTGCCCCCCCACTAGTGAAGTGGATTTCCATAAATGTACTTGTACAAGTTTGGATTTCCCGAGGCACTTCATATCTTTCGGGATATTTTTCAAAACATCATCAGAGCATTCTGATTTAAACTTTCGCTTGTGCCCCAAACAAATTTTTAAAGCACATCGAATGTTTTTCAAAACATTTTTGCCACAGGCCTTCTATGGTACTTAATTGTATTAAGAAGTAAAACGCTGAAAAGGGAATTGTACGGTATAGTCAGCAGATAGTAACTGTACTGACTCACTCTTTACCATTCTATTAGTAGAAATACTATTAGTGTGTTAGTCTTCGGACATCTGGTCTAGAGAACGGCGAACATTAGGGAATCTGATACTTAGGTATTAGAGGAACTAGCTTGTCACGTACCAGAAAACCTGTCAAGAAGGTTCTTGTAATGAATCTATCTGATCACAGGTGCAGTATTCATACTGTAATCATTGATCCTCACGGAACCAGAGGTTAATGTAACCGACCAGATTGAGTATCGTCTATACTCGGTCCCTTCAAAATATAAAACCTTTGTGTGTTCACAAAATGTTTTTTCTAGAACACATTAAGTGGATTTGACATAACAAAATGTTTTTGTTGGTGACTAAATTGTTCTATCATGGCGAATGAGACTCCAAATACCCGACTGCAGACATGTGCTCATATCCATACCACAGTATCTGAAGTAATCAAGAAAGCTTACATTCAAAGCTTCCGCATAATCTCTGAAAATCATTGTCTTCTTCAAATACAAAAGTTCAAATGACCGGAAGAAGATAAATCATCAAAGCTTTCAAAGATTCCAACAATATGACCTGTGAGGCTAACGATCCAGCGTATGGCAAAGTCAAAAGTGAAAAAGATCACAAGTAATTCAGAGAAGTAAAGCTTAAACAAGTCAAAGGATCAAGAACAAGTCCATCACATCAAGTCCTGAAGATGACAAAGCTCCAATCTATGACTCGGACGGCTCAGCTGAGGTACATTGTGACAATGGCTACAATAATGATGATATATGTAATATGTTTACTCAAGAGGATCAGTATTATGAACTACGCGAGCCCATTCCTGAGTCACACTTAGTTCAACAGAATGACAGTGATGTTATCACTGCTGCTCCGAGTGTGGAACAAAGTGGGGGAATAGTAGAACAACATTCTGCTACTGTTGAGGAAATTCATGCGTATTATCAATCATTATATAAGAATTTAGCCGTTGAGGTTAAGAAAGTTAATATGGTCAATCGCAACATGAAAGTAACAAATGCCGAATTGACCACTGAGCTTGCTAGATGTAAAAATCAAGAAAAATGTTTTGAAATCAGCTAGGAAAAGTATAATAAACTTGAAAGGTGTTATCAAAATCTATTTATCAAGAACAATGTCTTACTAAAAAGATAAATGCTCTCCATTTAGGTTCTGCTAAACAAACAACAACTTTGAATGAGGAAATTACAAATCTAAATACACAGCTTTCAAATGAAAAATCAACTATATCATTCCTTTAAGAAGAAAGGAAAAAGTTGAAGAGTTATTTCAAAAAACGTGAAAACGAGCTTCTTGATAAACAAATTCTTCTTGAGAATAAAATAAAGGGATTGGAAAATATTAGGAACCGTTCTCTTTGGAAATGACATGTTGCTACAATTCTGGGTTATGGTGATCTTCAATAGGGAAATATATTGATCACCAGGGTTTATTTCGTTGAAGGTTTGGGGCACAATCTCTTTTCGGTTGGGCAGTTTTGTGATTCAGATTTGGAGGTCTCCTTCAAAAGGAACACTTGTTTCATTAGAAATCTTAAAGGAGTTTATTTGCTGAAAGGAAATCAAACATCAAACCTTTACACCATCAATCTCCATGACATGGCCTTTGCATCACGAATTTTCCTCATGGCTCGTGCCACGTCTACCAAGTCTAGGTTATGGCATCAACGATTATCCTACCTAAATTTTGACACCATAAATGACCTTGCCAAAAACGATCTCGTCTCCGGTCTCCCAAAGTTCAAATATTCAAAAGAACATCTTTGTCCCTCCTATGAGCAAGGAAAAAGCAAAAGGGCATCTCATCCACCAAAACCTATTCCACCTTCAAAGTAGAGACTTCACCTGCTCTATATGGATTTGTATGGTGCTATGAGAGTCGCAAGCATCAATGGAAAACGTTATGTTCTAGTGATAGTGGACGACTACTCACGTTACACTTGGGTTCACTTTCTCAGATCCAAGGATGAAGCACAAGAAGTGATAATAACTTTCCTGAAAAGAATCACTGTCCTCCTGCAATCCCTGTCATTATTGTAAGAGCCGACAATGGCACATAATTCAAAAATCAAGTACTTAAAGAATACTTTGATAGTGTTGGCATCTCTCATCAAACTTCTTTGGTAAGAACTCCTTAGAAAAATGGAGTGGTGGAATGAAGAAATCGTACATTAGTTGAGGCTGCTAGGACAATGCTAATTTTTTTTTGCTCCGTTATTGTTATGGGCTGAAGCGATTGCTACTGCGTGCTACACTTAAAACCGTTCGATCATTCACCGCCGTTTCAACAAAACACCATACGAGCTCATTAATGGTAGAAAACCAGATATCTCTTTTCTACATGTATTTGGAGCTCTCTTTTATCCCAAGTATGATCGTAGAGACATTCGGAAGCTTAGTGCAAAGGGTGATATTGGCTTTTTCATTGGTTATTCTACAAATTCCTGTGCTTGCAGAGTCTATAATCGTCGGACAAAGAAAATCATGGAGACGATGAACGTTACTTTTGATGAGCTTTTTGTCATGGCTTTTGAACAACGCAGTTCAAAACCCGAACTTTAAAGCATGACTTCTGGACATATCAGTTCAGGACTCGATCTTACGTATGCTCCGTCAACAATAACAACTCAGAAACCAACTGAACCTGAATTGGATCTATTGTTTGAAGCAATGTATGATGATAACATTGGTGGTCAACTGTGAGCAGCTCCAAGACCTGTTCCTGCTGCTCTTTCAATTTAGAATCTTCCGAATCCAATTGCATCTACAATAATTAAAGACTCAGCACTGACACCAACACATTCATCTTCACAGTCTCAAAATATTCCAATCACTTCATAGGATGTTGACGAGTTCTCATTTCATCAACATGTTCAGCAACAAGATAATCAAGCTCCACTCCAATCTAACAATGTTACTGACAATGTTCTAAATGTTATGTTTGAGGGGAATACCTTTGTAAATCCTTTTTCCTCTCCATCCACAAGTTCTGCTGAATCTTCTTCTCCAAATGTGGATCCCTCAAACATGCACACGTTTTATCAACCGTACCAACATGAATTTCAATAGACTATGGATCACCCATTGGAGCAAGTGATAGGAGAACTTTCTTGACCAGTTTTGACACAAAATCAGTTGAAAACCGATGGTGACATGTGCATTGATGCACTGTCAATGAGCACCATGGAGCCTAGTAATGTCAAACAGGCTATGACCGACTCTGGTTGGATTGATTCCATGCAAGAAGAACTTCTTTAATTCAAAAGGCTTGGTGTATGGGAGCTTGTTCCTCCTCTGGATCATACTAAACTACTTACTCTGAAGTGGTTATTCAAAAACAAGCATGATGAAGAAAACAAGGTCATTTGGAACAAGACTCATCTGGTTGTGAGAGGTTACCGCCAAGAAGAAGGAATATATTTTGAGTAATCCTTCGCTCCAGTTGCTAGGATGGAAGCTATCAGGATATTTTTGGCATACGATGCACACAAATCATTCACTATGTATCAAATAGATGTGAAAACCGCATACTTTCATGAATGGAGGCCACCAACCCAACACATGCATGCAACTTACTTTTAGTATATAAGAAGATGGAGCATACGTTGATTGATCATCCAAAGCATTAGCAAACACACATGTTTGTTGAAAGAATATAGTGAGAGTATTGTAGAGAAAATAAGATTGGTATAGAATTGATATATAAAATTCTATACGAGTGAGCTTTCGAGAGAAGTGTAGAAAATCTAGTGACGGTCCAAAATATTTTCGAGAGGAGTCTAAATTTTGAGCGATACACTGTGTAACCACCTCGGTACTTCATATTTGCTAGTAAAATTCCAGTCGCCCATGGATGTAGGTGATTACCAAACCACGTTAAATCCTCGTGTCTTTATTTATTGCGCAATTGTTCTATATAATTACTTGTCTCGAAAGTAGGTTAATCATAACAAATTGGTATGAAGAGCTATAGTTGTGATTAATTGATTGAGATGACGCTAATTAAATCCGACGTGGAGAAGTTTAATGGTGAGAACGATTTCAGTTCATGGCGAATGATAAAACGGATAAGAAAAAACGTATGAAGGCGTACGAGAAACGTATAAAAACAGATAATGAATCGCATCGGTTAATACGTAGTATATACGTGGAATGTCAAAGAGACATGCAACTCAAATTAATAACGTGGATAATTTTTACAAGTTTCGTATAAGAAAAAATAGATAATTTGGAAAGTACATGGTTGAAAAAGCAAAAGTGTAAGGACGTATCTAGTAAATATATAAATTTTTTAAGGAAACTTTCGAAGAACCGACTAACAAATGCCGGAGTTAATTGTAGCTATAAAAACAACTGGAAACAATCTTAAGTTTAAATTGAATTCTCCAATGGAAGAGAAACAAATTGAAAAACAACTGGAAAACTTATCATTAAAAGATTTATTTAAGTGTGTGTTGAAAGCACTCATGAAAAAAATAACAATTAGCTATATAAGTAAGAATAATGAAAACGAATTTGTTTTACCTGCTAATTGCTATGAAAAATTTATATTGAATAATATACACGTAGTGGCATACATGGATTCACTTGATGATTTTGCCAAGAAATATAAATATACGGGCAGTTACGATTCATCTACGGTATAAGAGAAGAAGTTAACAAGTATCTAAATTCGATGAAGAAATTCCATAATGATGGGATAGGAGAGAGGGTCATGAATCAAGTAAAAGCAAATAATAGGAAAGAGCAAAAAATAGGTGGTTTTGATTCGAAGATGGAGCATCACAATGTCATTAACATAATGAGACTGCTTCAAGACGACGACATGGAGGAAATACAAGTAGCAAACATGGTTGGTCTGCAAACAGTTAGAGAATTGGAAGATGAGTTTGTTAAAAAGTTTTGTATGACAATATTGAAATTGCAAGAAATTGTGAATGATTACGACCAGAATAAGAATAAGAAGAAGAAGAAGAAGAAGCAGCAGCAGCCGATAAGGAGTTTGAGCAAGAAAGAGTCAAAGCATGTAACGTGGAGTAAGGTTGTAATGATCATTCTTTGTTTGCTTATTCTAATATATATATATGTATGTATGTATCTACCGCGGATATAATGAATTTTATTTTTTAATATGTATATATATATATATATATATATATATATATATATATATATATATATATATATATATATATATATATATAAATGTCGTGATTGATTGATATGACAGTTGTTTTATTTTTTGTATTATTTTGTAGAAAGTTTAAGGTGTATTAATACTTGAATTGTTCTAATTTGTCATAAAGTGAGACGCCTTTTAAGAGAATCATAAAAGGAAAATAAGCAATTCCTTTGTAACTTTGGGTTTTTTGAAAAAGCACCTTATTTTAAGTTTTCGGTAGCAGTTGGTTTTAATCTTTGGTCCATTATTTGTATTTTTAAAAACCTATAGTAAATAAAATAGAATTACTTATCAACTCAGTAGCATATCTTCAAGAAGATCAATGGTATTATCATGAGATTTGGGTTTGGGTCCATACACAATTCACATGATGTTTTGTAAACCATTATATGCAAGGAAGAAAATAAAGATCATGCATATGAATGAACAATAGGAATGTGTAAATTACGAAGTCATTTTAAACTTATATAACAACGACATTGTTGCTTTCTTAGAGAGTAGCTGGCAACACTTACGAGTAGGACATGTTTTGAAATTTCATTTGTTTGTAGCTCGCAAGTGTTTTACTTTAGGTGTTTTTGGAGCTTAGTTTCATATTAGTCTAAAAGAACTTTTATGCGGAGTCATTACAAGTGTGTTATGTAATATTATCGAGCCTCTTCACGAGCTTAAAAGTGAATCGTTAGCCGGAGGCAAATACTACATTAATGACTACTTTCGTGTTTTCTTCTTTATCTAAAGAGAGTAGTAGATATATGTAGAGATAGTGACATTTGGTTGAATCCAGAAATAGCAATT
>BQNB010061409.1:7982-34248 GCA_026074375.1 Tanacetum coccineum | reverse complement strand
GCAAGACCTCTTCTGCTCTTTTTCTACTCTGAAAATCAACTTTTGTGGTTTAGGTATCGGGAATATGATTTAGCACACTTAAAACTCGTTTTTGAGTTTTTTATTTATAGGATCTGGAGTCGGTGTCGATACGGCGTATCCAAGGTCTTAGATACGGCGTATTGGAGTTTATTGGAGTATGGACCACGTTTGATATCTTCCAGAATATTCACATACTATATCTCCAATACGGCGTATTGGTCTTCACTGGATACGAAGTATTGATCATTTGGTCTTTGTTTTTGGTGAGTGCAAGCACAGATACGCCGTACTTCCTTGATAGATACGACGTATTGGTTGTCAGAATATTTAATCTTCAAAATATCTTCGTTTAAGCTCCAGAATGCGCGCCTTTTGCTAATATTCACTAAGTACTCCATAATTACTGCAATTCTTAAATACAAACGATTAAGTAACAATTCTTTGCAATAATCATACAAAATAGGTTAATTACATGGGATAAATGATGCTATAAAATAGACGTTATTTGATGTCATCAAATATCCCCCCACTTGAATCCTACTTGTCCTCAAGTAGCCTTTAGAAGTTTTTTAAAAATGTATCCCTAAGGATATTTTCCGTTTAAAGCATTTATTTGATCTATTACAAGTACACAACCAAACACCTCACGAAATAGGAAGATGAAAACACTCAAATCACTCAACTAATATATGTGGTAACATGTAACTAATTCGCTCAATTACTCAGCCGTGACGAGTATTCTATCATAAGCTTGGCAAGGATACACATCTCCACCGCTAAAGCTAAGGAGTAACAAGTTTATAAAGGTAAATATGGGTTTGTATGATAAGGCTTAGGGTTGATTACTCTAACTAATCTTTATCGATACCAATATTCTAGGAGGGCGACAAAGACCACACATACACACCCGTAATGACGGGATAGACACATGTGACTGCTCACTCCCACCTTAAATAAGCTAAAGAGTAGGAATAGTAGAGTAATATAGGGTATGAATCTTCTAACTTTCACCAATAGTAATAAACCAACAAGGCAGCTGAGACATGCATACATGGCTGTAACGACGGAATAGACATGCACGCTCGATCACATCCTCATTCGCGTAAAACCTATGGTTAATGATTAGGAAAGGGAAATAAATTGTTGTTAAATAAAAATTACGAAACAAATAGATTAAGTCTAAAATACAAGTTGCTAGACACTTTTTCCCGACCGTTACCATGATAAAGACACAACTATTTACAACGTCTTGATCATAGATAAAAAACAACAACCTAAGTTGGCGTTCCCGTAACGGTCAACTCCCTAATCATCCCATACTTTACATACTTTACAAGGCAAGTGGTGATATCTTCCACTTTATACAATACTCTACATGATCCTTCGTGTAATTCCTTTGGTAGTTGCGAAACGATTATCTTCAAACTTTCCTTCTCTTTTTGTTGCGATTTTTCTAATTTTTTTAACTAACACTATACTACGAAACTCGGTGTAATTTCACCATCTTCACGATCATAATAATTCCAGATAATTTCTTCGGTAATTCTTCGTTCTTCAGACGTACCATTAATTGTGTTGGTAGTAAAAATACATGAGTTTTGACTACAATATACATTCCCATTTGCGATGTGCAAATTCTTTCAACCATACCAAAATTGACACAAGACTCGGGAAATACAAACTTTACACTTTAAGCAACTAGTAACTGTAAAATAAACTTAATCTAACAGGGTAGGCTAATGTGTAAAGATGTAACGAAACAAACAATTGGTGTATTTCCTAAAGGATTGGCTCTACGGGTTGTTCTAGGGGTATCTTACTCTTAAAGTGAGAGTAAACAAAGGGTTTATACGGGGGTTAACTAACCAGTGTAGTTAGTTAAGAAGCAACATGTAAAGGCGTTTTGGGTGTTATCCTAAAATTTACCAATTTAAACAAGTTACTCCATCTAAATCCATAGTACTTATCACTGCGGTCTCGAATAGATCTAAAGTCTACAACATCACCGACACACTCATATTTTGTGGAATTTGGGTAAACATTTGGAAACGGATAAGTTAAATCATTATAATATCTAACAAGAGTTATTGCATGCGGGTTATGTATCAAGTAATTTCACAAAAGTATGATTGAAAAAAAATTAAATTTGAGCATAATTTAAGCATTTTAGTGTGAAAATTAGGACAAGTAAATATTCTAATTTTCACCCCCACTTGAATTATAAAACATCTTCGTTGTATAGATAAAACATTAAATACGGGAATTAAAAAGAATTAGAATGAGAAAATCCCCTGATATTTGCTCGGTAGGTTCTCCATGTTTGTATATTGAGCAAGATTGTATGTTGAACAACCGTCTTGAAGTTTCAAGACTCCAACACTTCAAGATCTCCAGATTTGTAAATTCTCCACTAATATTCGTCGATATTTCTTTCACAAGGTCCTGTGTAAAATAGGAAAAACGTGCATTCCTATCTTGGTATCTACGGTTGATTTAAACTAAACTAAACAAGCTAAATACGGGTCAGTCTGGTGAATTCGCCGTATCATGTGCATGAATACGCCGTATTTCCAGAACTGACAATAATGTTTTTAAAGTGCATAAAAATTAAAGACTGATAACATTCAGACAATCAATACGCCGTATGGTATGGAGCGGATACGCCGTATTGATGTCTGGAAAGACAGAATCGATAAAAATAAATAACATTCTGGGTTGTCTCCTAGGAAGCACTTTTGTTTACAGCGAAGTCTTTAAGTTAGACTTTTCTTCAGTTTTTTATTCGGCTCTAGTTACCATCCATCCTTCGTCCATCATACGAAAGATTTCCTGGTATGCTCGGCATGCATTTTCGTTTGCTCTCGTCAAATCGTCGTATTCATCTTCTTTAACAGCAACATACTCTTGGTCCTGTCCGAATGAATACTTGATCATCTCGAATCTTCTTATAGTGCAAACCGACAGCTCATGAATTTCACATAACTCTTCTCTTTCATCAGCTTCATGATCTATCTCTTGTTCATGATCATGGTTTGTATCATCATAGACATTCCATCATTTATTTCGTTCGTAAGGTGACTCATCATCATTGTCATCATCAATTAATCCCTCCATGATAGCCTTATTTCTTAAAGCTTTTTCTTTTAGCTCGTTATCCTTTAAAGCATCGTACCATTCTAAATCTTGGTAACGGAGTGTGTTTCCAATAATTTAAGGTCCAGGTAAATTTCCTCCATTACAGAATTCATCATTCCTCCAACCACATGTTGGCCATTCTGAACATCCAGTTTTATAGTTGAAAGGCTTGCAAGTATGTTTGACTGGTTTTGGTTCTTTTATACTCCTGTGTCAGTCCAAGGTCTCTCGTCCACCCAAGGTACGTCTTTGTTCCATTCACAAATCCAATCGTCCTTAAATTCTTCATAAGTTTTGAATCCCTTAATGTCTTTGGTACGGAGCTCAGGATTTATCTTGAGTAGGTAATTGAACTCATTGACTTCTTTGCATAGTGGTGTTTCATAATTAAACAAATTCATTTCAATCCTAAAAATTTCACCGATTTCTTGTTCATTATCGTGGTCAGTTTCCTCAAAATCAGAAGATTCATCACCCGTTGGCTCAATTTCGTCACTTCCCATTTTCCAATAATCCCACAAAGCTTCTTTAGTAAATATATCCATAGTTCATCATACCAGATCCTACCACACTTAGCAGTTTCCCAGTTAAACACTTCTCCCACGTTTTTGAGCATTTTCTTCGAGCCTGATGTATTCTTCCATAGTAATGTTCGGATCATCCATCTTGTACTTAACTTACTAGGGCAAAAAAATCGTCAAATAACAAACACATCATATTCAGTAAACTGAATACGCCGTATTATATAAACAGAATAAACAAACAGGAATATAAACTATTCTAAACTATACTAATCCTAAGGGTTAGATCTAATCTAATCTAAAAACCAAAATATCAAATAAAAATCAAGATTAATTCTCACTCCCCGGCAACGGCGCCAAAAACTTGATTGTGTCGTTGTGTGGTGTTAAATTATGATTCAAGTTTTAAATTTATATTTTGCCGACTTAACCAAAAACAACACTTTAACGGGCAGTGTACCCGATCGATGGGAGTTTCGTGGTAAGTAGGGTGTCGAACACTTGGAGCGAAGTTAAATCTTTCAATTTATTAATACTTTGGTTTTTCTAATCTAAGTTAGTCTAATCTATGCTAAACCTATGCTAAACCTATGTTAATCCTAAATCTAATGGATAAGGGGGTTTTCAGCCTGAGAGACTGGCACAGGTTTGGTGGTGACTAAAACCAATTCAAGACACTAAAACACACGCAAGCAAATTAACAGAAGATAAAAGAGCGGTCTAGCCAAATATAAGAAAACTGTATTAACCATTATTAATCCAATCAAAACGTTGGTTTGTTTATTAGTGCAATGATTACTTATCTCGAGGCGGCATATCATTCTTAAGACTTAGGCGTTACTTCTTCCTAAGACCTAGACACGTAGAATTCTGTCATAATTAAACGCATCCGCATAAAGCATCCTTATTTGCTGATTATAATCTATCTTAGGGATTAAGGCAATGGTGATCTTGTTAAACCCTAGCTCATAGAGACTTTACCCACTTACTGCTTAACGACTCTTTATATACTAGTAGTCCACTATCCGAGTCTTTACCAATTGATTAGAACGTACTCGTTGATACCAAGGTCACCTTATGGCTCAACTAAGCTCACAATCAAAGGGCAAAGATAGGTCAATATTTGTGATCCTATGATTCTAGATATATAAATTGCAATATGGAGAGCTATCCCAGACTCTTAGCCTACGCCCAAACAACACCGAAGTTGCAGCGCATTAAATATGTAGGACTAGACCCAGTTGAATGATAGGTCGCATACTTAAGCACGTAAACAAGTATATTGATAAACATAAACAAGCATTCAACGATAAATTAAGAAATCGAGATATAAACAAAACCAAACATTCAGATCTTCATAATAATGGCTAATACCCGAAGATATTAGCCTTCAAACATCATAATTAATACAAGAGTAATGGTCTAGCCAAGGTAAACTAACCGAGTTAATGAATGATACCAAAACTGAACGATTACAAAATTATAAGAAATTACACGTTGTCTCCTATGGATTGGAATGCGTTGCAAGACCTCTTCTACTCTCTTTTTCCTCTGAAAATCGACTTTTGTAGTTTAGGTATCGAGAATATGATTTAGCACACCTAAAACTCGTTTTTGTGTTTTCTATTTATAGGGTCTAGAGTCGGTGTCGATACGGCGTATCCAAGGTCTTGGATACGGTGTATTGGGGTTTCTTAGAGTAGGGACCACGTTTGATATCTTCCAAAATATTCACATACTATATCTCTAATATGGCTTATTGGTCTTCACTAGATACGGCGTATTGATCATGTGGTGTTTGTCTTTGGTGAGTGCAGTCACAGATACGCCGTATCTTCCTTGATGGATATGGCGTATTGGTTGTCAGAACATTAATCTTCAAAATATCATCGTTTAAGCTCCAAAATGTGTGCCTTTTGCTAATATTCACCAAGTACTCCATAATTACTTCAATTCTTATATATAAACGATTAAGTAACAATTCTTTGCAATAATCATACAAAATGGGTTAATTATATGGGATAAATGATGCTATAAAATAGACGTTATTTAATGTTATCAGGTGTAGTGCCAATTGGTGTTTTGTATGTCATGTGGAATGCCCATAGAGCGTCATCAAATTTCCTTGACCAAACGGAAGGATTATCCTTGACCATTTTTTTAAGAATCCTCTTTAAGGCTCTGTTGGTGTTTTCAACTTGCGCGCTGGTTTGTGGATGGTAAGCTGTAGCAAAACGGTGATGAACTCCATATCGTTTTAAAACTTTCTCTATTTTTTTGTTACAAAAGTGAACTCCATATCGTTTTAAAGCTTTGGGAATGCCAAATCGAGAGAAAAGCTTCTTGAAAATATTAATCATAACTCGTGCATCGTTGGTGGGTAAAGCTTCAGCTTCTGCCCATTTGGATATGTAATCAATAGCAATGAGAATATATTCGAACTTAGGCGATTTAGAAAATAGTCCCATGAAATCGATTCCCCATATGTCGAATATTTCACTGAATTGGATGCTATTTTGAGGCATCTCATCTCTACGTGAAAGATTTCTAGAACGTTGGCAAGCATCACAGTTTTGAACGAGAGTATGAGCCTCTTTGAATAATGTTGTCCAATAGAAACCCGCATCAAATACTTTCTTTGTTGTGGTAGAAGGACCATAATGTCCACCAGTTAGGCCATGATGGCACTCATCAAAAAAATTTCGAGTCTCAGAACCGTATACACATCTCCTGATCATCCCATCGAGGCACATTTTAAAGAGATATGGATCGTCCCAGAAATAATGTTTAGTTCTAAAAAGAACTTGCAACGTTGAGCGTAAGTTAAACCTCATCTAAGGATTTTTCCAACGAGATAGTTGGCAAAATCGGCAAACTATGAGGTATTGTCTTCATCATTCTATGAGACATTCATAAGGGTTTCATCGGAGAAATTATCATCTATATCTTCATCCCTTAATTCTTCAAGGTTTGGATTTTCAAGACGTGACAAATGGTCTGTCGTGACATTCTCTGCTCCTTTCTTATATTTGATCTCAATATCAAATTCTTGGAGTAGTAAAATCCATCGGATAAGGCGAGGTTTAGCATCCTACTTAGCGAACAGATATTTTAACGCAGAGTAATCTGTGAAAACAACGGTTTTTGAGAGAACAAGATATGATCAAAATTTATCGAATGCGAAAACTACGACAAGTAGTTCTTTCTCAGTTATCGTATAATTTTGTTGTGCGTTGTTGAGAGTTTTGCTAGCGAAATGGATAGGAAGAAAGTGTTTTCCTTCGCGTTGTCCAAGCACAGCTCCAATAGCAAAGTTGCTTACATCGCACATAAGTTCAAACGGTTGCGACCAATCTGGTGAAACCATGATCGGTGCATTTGTTAACTTTTTTAAGCGATTTGAATGCCTCGATGCATTCTTTATTGAAGTCGAAAACTATGTCTTTTTCAAGAAGTTTTGTCATTGGACGAGAGATTTTGGAAAAATATTTGATGAATCGACGGTAAAATCCTGCATGTCCGAGGAAACTTCTAACGGCTTTGACGCTAGTCGGTGGTGGTAGTTTGGCTATCACATCAATTTTTGCCTTGTCGACTTCTAATCCTGCACTAGAAACTTTGTGTCCTAGCACAATTCCTTCTGTCACCATAAAGTGACACTTCTCCCAATTCAAAACAAGATGAGCTTGTTTGCACCGGATGAGCATTTGTTCAAGATTTACAAGACATGTATTGAATGAATCTTCAAATATTGAAAAATCATCCATGAAAACTTCCATGGAGGTTTCAACCATGTCTTGAAATATGGCAATCATGCACCTCAGGAAGGTGGTTGGTGCGTTGCAAAGACCAAAAGGAATACACTTGTAAGCGTAGGTTCCATAGAGATAAGTGAATGTGGTCTTTTCCTGATCGGTAGGTTTGATTTGAATTTCAATATAACCAGAAAATCTGTTGAGAAAGCAAAAGAATTTGTTCCCCGCTAGCCTTTCCAGCATTTGATCCATGAAGGGTAGAGGAAAATGATCCTTTCGGGTGGCTTTGTTTAACTTACGGTAATCAATACAAACGAGCCAACCGGTGACAGTTCTTGTAGTGACAAGTTTGTTCTTTTCATTCGTCACAATGGTTATTCCTCCTTTTTAGGTAAGCAATGGACATGACTCACCTAAGGACTATCTTCGACGGGGTAGATGATACCAGGATCGAGAAGTTTGATAATCTCTTTATTTCACAACTTCTTTCATGTTTGGGTTAAGTCGACGTTGTCTTTTAATGATGGGTTTGGTGTTGTCCTTAAAGTTGAATTTGTGTTTGCAGAAAGATGGGCTAATACTTGGAATATCATATGTTTTCCAAGCAAACGCTTCTTTTTGTCTCTTGAGAACGGAGAAAAGACGTTTCTTTTCATCGTCTTTGAGCAGAGCGGATATGACTACTAGAAGAAAAGAATCTTTTTTTAGAAAAGCATATTCTAGATGTTTGAGCAGAGGTTTTAGCTCAAGATCGGTTAGTGGATCTTGGATAGAAGTCTTGATTCTTAAGTTTTCCTCAAGAGGTAATTACTCGAAATTATTCTTGACTTCTTCCTCTTGTTCGGGAATTTCTTTGACATCGACTGTCATGAATTCTTCAAATTCTTCGTCGAGAGATGATTTGTTAATCTTCTTTGATGTGCCTAAGAATGGTTTAGAATCATCGAGCAATGCATCCAATTCTTCTTCCATTATTTCGTCAATAACATCCATGAGGAAGCATGTGTCATCATTGGAGTGAGAGTGTTGCATAGCCTTGTCAATTAAGAAGGTGATTCTATCCTCTCCAACTCCTAAGTTGAGTTCTTTGTTTTTGACTCGGATGATAGCATCAGCGGTGTGCAGGAATGGTCTTCCTAAAATGAGAGGAATTTTGTCATCGTCCTCCATTTGTAGGATAACGAAATCAACAGGAAATACGAATTTTCCAACTTGGACGAGCATGTTCTCCGTAATTCCCATCGGGTATTGGTATATATGATTAGCTAAACGGATACTCATCCTTGTAGGTTTTAAGGTGTTTCTCGAGAGTGAAGCGTATAGAGAATATGGCATTAGGTTAATGCTTGCGCCAAGATCGGCCAAGGCGAGATATTTAACTGAACCTGCTACGGTGCACGGGATCAAAAAGCTTCCAGGATCACCCAGTTTAGGTAGGAGCTTGTTTTGAACAATTACGAAGCATTCTTCATTTAAGAAGGCAGCAGAGATTTGCTCCATCTTACTTTTGTTGCTCGCGAGATCTTTTAACAACTTCCCGTAATTAGGCATGCCAGCTAGGACATCAACGAGGGGTACATTGATCCTAACTTCTTTGATTAGATCAATGAACTTGGCATATCGTTCTTCCATCTTTTCTTTGCATGGGCGCTGAGGGCATGGGATTTTTGGTTTGTACGCCTTAAGTGGTGGTGGATCGGATTTCGCTTGTTTGGAAGAAGATGACTCTACTTCCTTTTCGGCTCCGTCAGCCTCATCTTTACTATCATCGTGGATGACGATGGTTTTAGCATTTAGGTTGACTGGTGGGTCATATGTTTTGCCACTCGGTGTGAATACGGCATTCATATGCTCATTTCGAGCGGGTAGTGGTTGGTAAGGTTTGTCATTTGTTGGGTTGGGTTTTGGATTGGTTTAAGTATTACTTGGAAGCGAACCAGTGTGTCGAGAGGAACATTGATCAGAGAGTCGACCAAACTTTGTCTCAAGGTCTTGAATCGCAGCTTGGTGATTCTTTTGTCCGTGCTCAACTTTGATTTTGAGGATGAAGAACTGATTTTTGACAAAGTCATTTGACGATTTTTGAGCGACCATAAATTCTCGCATGGTTTTTTCAAAGTCAGACTCGTCGAACTTCTTTTCGGGTGTTGGTGGATTGGAAGGATTGTCTTCTCGAGGTTGGGAATTTTGGGTGTCATTTCTTAGTTGACGGTCACGCCAATTTCTGAAACTCCTACCGTAGTAGTTTCCTCGGTAACCTCCTCCTCAATAACCTCCATAGGCATAGTTTGCTTCTTCATCTTTAAGACTACCCATTGGCTTGCCATCACACTTCGTCGATGGGTGAGGACCTCCATAACTGTTGCATCCATCTCGCATCTCCTTCATTTCTCCTTTGATATCTTTGAATTGCAAGTCGATTTTTGTGGTTAATGCCTCCATTTTTTCCATGAGTTAAGAGTTATCGCTGCTTTCTGTGAAAGCGATGATTTTCCAAAGCGGTTTAGCTTTGATGTTTTTAGACCAATCAAGTTTCAAGAGCACTCGATCTTCGAGCAACCAGTGTGGTTCATTTGAGGTCTTATAGAGGAAGATCCCTCTGGCATCTAGGATAGCTTGTGTGTCTTCGTTAAGTACATGGTAGAAGATTTGGATTATGGTTCCTCATCATAAACCGTGTCCGTGATAACTACGAAGTAGGTCCTTTATACGTAGCCAAACATCAACAAGGGATTCGTTTAGATGTTGGGTGAAACCTCGAGGTCGGTCGAACATTGATGGTGGAAAGAATCGGCTTACGAAACATGTCTCATTTATTCCCAAGTAGTGATAACACTGGAACTTAGTTTGTTAAACCATACTTTAGTATCACAGGAGAGTGATGATGGGAAAAGTTTAAGTTTGATTGCATCCGCATTGATGTTACCATATCAGAACATTTCGCAAATCTTGACGAATTTGGTGATGTGCTTGTACGAATCGGCCCTTGCACGTCCGTCAAATTGTCAGTCTTTGATCATCGATAGGTGATGACCTTTAACGGTGAAGTTGTCTCCAAGGTCTAATGTGACGATAGCGGCCCCGGGAGTGGGTGCTACGGCTCGGTTGTTACCCCACATAGGTTGATCGTTGGCCATTGGGAATGGCAAATCAGAAAATGGGTTGTAAACAACTAAGGCTTTGAAGAGGCTTTCAAAAGGTGGGTATTTAACTTTGGGAACTCAGTCTTCAACTAGTATCAATGGGTTTCTCTTCTTTTTCTTCTTGGTACGGTAGATGAAACATTTGGGTTTCTAATAAGGAGTATTTGGTTCTTGTCCAGAAGAAAGGGTGTTCATTCAAGGGTAAAACATAACTAGGAGTGAATCCAAGTAGGGCTCGGTTCTGAGTAAAAGGTATACAGGGTGGTAAAAAAATGATTCGGGCTGCTCAGAGGGCTCCAGCCGGGCGGCTGGGTCTGGTGGGTCGCGAGGACTGAGCTGGCCGGCTTAGGCGGTCAGCCAGGCGGCTGGCTGCTTCTGTAAGAAAGTTTTTTTAAAATCAAGGTTCGGGCACCACAGATCAATTAGAGCATGAAATTTAAAATTAAAACACGATTAAATCCCCGGCAGCGGCGCCAAAAACTTGATGTGTGCGATACGGGTAAGTTTTAAATTTATAACACGGATACCGAATTTCTTAGCAACACATACGAGCAAGTGTACTCGTCCGTTGATAGCAAGAGATTGTATGGTAAGCCGCGATCATTCGCGGGGATTAGTGTGATTTGGTGGAGTTTAAATTTCGCTACTAATGATACTAACAAGCAAGTAATGATTAAGATTAAGATTCAAGTGATATAAAAGACTACACTTGATTAGACTAGTTTGGGAAATCCAATTTGTATGATTGTGATGAAAACTTTGACATGTTGATTGTATGAATTAGATGGTGATCTAATCTATTGTTTTCAAAACCTTCATTCCTTGTCAATGCTTAAAGTGACAAAAACAAGCATTAGGTTTAATCAATCAATTCAAGACGAATTTAATTTCAACTTATTTGATTATCGGTTCATTTCACAAACATGTTAACACCCATGATTACGATTCTTGTTAGATCAAACCGCTTAAGAATTGGTCAATACAAAAGGTAGCCGATCATAGACAAAAAGGCGACAATTGATTGATTTAAAGTACACCTTTCGACCTATGATGTGTTTAATAATCAATTTGGTTTGGTAAAACAATGTCACATGAATCATAAGCATAGATGGATCTTATAAATAGCTTGAAATTAAAGAAAACATGTTATCACAATCATAAACAAATTATCATCCCACAAACATCATCTAATGAAGTGCATAAAGACACTAGCCACTCATAGCAAACAAAGTCATAATTCCAGAATTTAAAGTATTCATAAACATGATTAAAAGTTTGTTACAAAGTATGTAAAGTTTACAAGAAATGAGGCTTGGTTGCCTTGAAGAATAGTGATGATTTCTTGATGATCTTAACCTCCTAAGATGGCTTCTTCCTCCTTTTAACTTCTAGGATTTTTCTGGGTTTCTAAGAAGGGATTATGGCTTTGAGAGAGAGTGGAGATTACTACTAGAGAGTAGTAGAGAAGATGGATGATAGAATGATGAAAACACTAGCCATAGCACCCTATTTATACTACTAGGAGGCCTTAGGGTATTGAATGCTTAACTTGGGGCCAAAGGGTCATAAAATGCTAGGCATAAGAGGTCTAGATCATTCTTGATCGTTCATGGAGCTTCAAGACATATATGGAGGAGATGACGAAAATGAGCCACCAGGCTCGTGGTCTCAGCTGACCGGCTGAGGGTTCATCCACGTATACTTGTTGATCGATTTTGAGTTTAAGCCTCCCTTTGAGTCGTGCTTGGTCGTGGGTCTTTATACTTCAATAAAACTTCGTTTAAGCTCATTCTTGGGACTTGGAAGCTCGAATGGTTGGCTCTTGCACTCTTGAAATGCTTCCGATCTTTAGTCTTGATTTGGGATTCTTCGTACTTGCATAAAAGTTCAATTTCTTTGTCATTTCTTTGCATTTCCTGTACTTGGCTACAAATAAACTTTGAAACACACTTTGATACAATAAAGTAATAAAACCATAGATAAATAGCCAAATAACTTGTACAAAAGTACGGATAACGCTACTAAAAACATGTACAATTTGAGCGTTATCAAACTTAAAACACTAGGTTGTCAAGTTTAGGTTGAATAAAGGCAAAGTGTCTTGTCTCAAATAGATAGTTCTCTGTTTGGGCAGTTTTATGGGTATATAGATTTGGCTTTTAAGTTTAAGTTGTTGTTCTTTTTTAAGTTTAGGTTGTTGATTAGGGATTGTCCTTGGTTATATTTATTGGAATTAGTTATGAAATAACCTAATATTACACTAATACTACACGAGTAAATGCAGCGTAAAAGAATCGCATATAGTTCATATAATTAACATAAAAGCATCTAAGGAAACGTGTACCTTTTAGCAAAATAAGCTATCGAACAACGAAGCTAGTGATCACGTATGTGTGATCGTTGAGATTCACGAAACCCTACCAAGTTGCTAAAGCAAGCAACTTATACGTGTATCCACACTACACGTCAACCAATACTACCTGAATGCTACTTCCAAGACTAACGATTTATCATGACCCATGTTCTTGATTACTTAAAAAACCAAATGAAAAATCCCTTACATGGGGATCTTAGGATCGGCTCAAGAGAAAGAGAAGAGAAGAATGAGATGAATGAAAGTAAATCCTAAGCCTTGTTTATATAGTGGTGAAACTAGGGCAACATGGCTTAGGGAATAAGCTAGCTTAATATTTCCATAATCCCCCTTGTTTCTTAATGGTGTCCCTCCCTCCACTCTAGAAGTCTCACTTTGTTGACATCTTAACTTGGTAAATTAGTATGTATAAATACATATTAATAGAGGGACTTAAAGTTAATTATTCGTAAAAGAACTAATTAACGATCGTTAAGTATTATCATTAGATTATTAAATATTGTTAGTGCAAATATTACGATATTTAATCTACACATTCTCGTTTGTTTTGATAATGACAAACATGTAACTTGTAATGCTTAAAAGTAAAGTGTACAAGTTACTCGTAATCATACTTTGTCTCAACATACATCAACACATCTTGACATCTCAAGTCCTCGTATGTCACAACACAGGTTCGTACATGTTTGTTATGTTGCATTATGATCAAACCTTTTTTCACATTTTGCATTTACAAGTATTTTTATACAAACATTTTAGCAAATATACAATAGTTAACTTGCACACTCTAGTTTGTAGAATATACAAAGTTAACTAAGATAGAAAATGATTTTTACATCATGCATTACATCATCTAAGTCTTAAAAAATCTCTCAAAGATTACAAAATAGTTTTTAGCTAAAATTCATATCTGGTGTACAGTGGCTGGTTCCATAGGAGCGTCGCCGGTTCCCTTTGATTTACAAATCCAGTTCCATTGTGAACAGTAGCCGATTTCATTCAGCTTTTGCCTATAAATTGAGGAGCCTTTCCAATTCATTTTTCATCACTAAAAAACATACTGTAACATTCGAGAATTTTCGAATTTTTGAATGACGATTTCAATCGTTGACTTTTAGGGTCTGACTTGACTTATAAGAACGACCATCTAAAGCACGTTTTCATTATTCGGACTCTAAAGCAAATTGAAGTAAAACGACATTCCTGACAACTTTTTAGTTTTGATCGAGACCCGAAAACAGTCAGAAGGTGACTGAAATGCCCTCGCAAGATTTTAGAAACACAAAAATAATCAAATTATATTTAATTATCACGTTTTATTAAAAAAAATATTTAATAAAATACTTAGCAATTTAATTAAAAGCGTTTGTTGAGAACGCGAATATTCGAGTTGAAATTTATTTTTTTCTTTTCTATTTCGGACGAGACGTAACCGGTTCATTAAATAAATAACGAATATTAATAACGAATATTTTTATAAATGTTATGAAAATATTTGTGAAATACTATCAAATAAATACTCATTTTTATCAGAAAAATGATTTGGAAAACAATGACGCAAGTTTCGAGAGTTGAATCTTCCGTTAAGTCATTCAAACGAGTCCCGAACCGATACTTATCAAAACTATAATAAAAAGTTACACTTTTTACCCTCAACTATGATGCACTTGCCATTTCATTTTATAAGTTTCATATATAAATAAAATTTATAACTTTTTATTTCATTATTACAAAATAAATATACACACACATCTATATCACTCTCTATTCATTTATACATTCATATATCCACACGATAATGTTACCTCATCTCTCCTACTCATCTTCTCCGGCGAGCTCCCCGTCGCCGCCAGGCCACCACTGCCGACCAAAGCAGAAAACGTTTTCCGTCGGACTTGTTCGTCGAATCCCAAAAAGACTCCTACCATCGTATCTACCCGATCCCAAAACCGACAGGTCGCGTCCACGCGCCACTCCACCACCACGCTGCCAATCACACCCCCACTTCAACGACGCCACCTTCAACACCATAACACCTAACACCACCACATCACTACACCAGCACCAGCCTGCCCCCATCGTTCACCCCAACGACCACGCACCACATCACACCGCCACCACTAGGCTGTACACCACAAAGGTCGCGATCGGGTTCGGGGTCAGACCCGACAAGGTGCGTTCTTGGTTTTTATTAACAGCCCCGGTGTGAGTTGGCTGTGTAACTAACAAAAGGGTACGTTGGGTAGTCCGTCACAACACTCGAGATGGTGCGTATGGTTCGTTTGCACCAACAAGGTAACTTTGTCTATATGATAAAACGGCCACAAGGGGTAGGAGGACACGAGGTGAGGTTCGGTGGTTGAGCTTAACAGCCGAGGGGTTACGTTATTGGTTTTGTATCACCAAGTAGGGTGCGTATTGTGGGTGTCTCCACCAGAAGGGATGGCGTTGGGTTATGGCCGCCACACCCGACCCATAAAGGGTGCGATTGGTTGCGTCTGGTTTGGTAAAATGAGCAACGAGGGCGCGTCTGGGGTTGTTATCACGAAAAAGGGATGCGTTGGTTTAGTAGGCAAATCAGATAGGGTGCTTTGGTTTTGCTCGACAGCCCACAAGGCGTTTGGATAGTGGTAATAGCAAAAAAGGGGGGGTGGGGGGTTGTAGGGGGGTGGGGGTGTTTGGGGGGATGTTGTTTGGAAAATGTGTGGGGTTATTTGGGGTGGGTTTTATGGCGAGGTGAAGTTTAAAGCACTTACACATCTCACTTCCATAGGAGGGGACAAGGAGAGCTGTAGTGTTGCGTTTGACTGTGGGATGGATCTGTGTGGGTATCGTATAGTTGATAGATCTTTAGAGATGAGCTCATGCTCTTAAGGTGCGTTTGGATTTGTTTAAAGTCGAAATAAGGGTGCGTTGTCTGAGAGATGTCAAGGGACAAGTCTCAGTCGCAAGCGTAGTGCGTGTGTCGTAGATAATGGTATGTGACTCTCCCTGGTCGAGGAGGGCCACGCGCGCAAAGGGTGCGTGTGTGCAGTCCGTCAGCCACGGCACAAGGTTGGGTGTATGTTGCGTTGGTGGTTGGTAGACATTAACACCTGCGAGGAGAGCGTTTTCTAGGTTTTGTATGCGAGCAGCGCACGCGGGGGTAGAAGTCGTTGGGTTCGGTTGTTTATCGCAGTCTCCCACTGATAGTTTGGGTGTGCAATCTTGGGTTATAATTGCTCCAGAGGGTGCTTTTGCTGTCCATCAGCCGGGTCCGGGTGCGTGTGTTGGACTGCAAAACAGCCGGACAGATGGGTTTCGTTTGGTTTGAAATCAGACACAAAAAGGGTTGCGTTGTTTTGCACCATAATTATTTCGATTGTTTCATTCAATAAACAAATTGGTTATATGTGATGAAGATTTAATGAAACCTTGCGAGACGTCTAAATATAATATGTTATTAATATTAAACGGGGATTGACATAAGCTATAAGGCCATGATAGACACATTCGTAGATAAGTTTTTGAGTTAAAAAACGGATTTTGGCGCGTATTTAGTAACGGTACATTGTGAGCAGAAAACGTAACATGAGATTCGGGATATTCGAGACTTTGAAAAGTACTGACTTGGTTTAATAAATAAACGAAATTATATTTTTACGGACGTTTTGATATAAAACGGGACTTTTAACTCCCAATAACGAATAAACTGGAGTAGAGAATCGGAAATAAACACTTTAATAAAATATAGTATTTTTGAATATAATTAAATCTGACAAGACTTATTAATAAAGATTTGGAGCACTTTCGAGATCCGTTTCATGTCCTGCCCGCGAAACACTAAAGTTGTTCGTACTGACAATTGACTTTGCCGCGAGTATGATCTGTTTTAAAATTAAACATAGCGTCAAACTAAAGTCGTTAATAATTATTTCAATTAATTATTATTAAGAACATTGATCGGTGATAATGTGTTATGTTTCCTAAAACGAAGAACTAAAATAGAAACTTTCCGTAAATATTCGACATAAGCTATGAATATGACGAAAACAAAGTATATAATTCCATATAATATAACTAAGGGTATACAGGTTAAAAGACGCGCCAAGTAGATTTCTCATCACATTTATATATGTATGTGTACATATTAAAATAGTAGATTATCGTCGTTAACGATGTCACGCATCGTTTGAACGAATTTATACGTGTATTATAATAGACGACATAATTAAGGAGTCGTGGCCGAGATCGTTGCAGGATCGTTTTGATTATATTGATAAATTGATCGTGGTCTTTGATCAAGGTGAGTTATAGCTCCCCTGTTTTTACTCTTTTACATCTAATTGTGGGGTGAGAACAAGCTTGTTTGCAAATAAGCGTTTACATGGATGAATACAAATTTGTTGCATACTCCATTTATATAGCTCGCATGGATACATTATTTTGACATTCAATTTGTCACAAATCACACTACTTTTTAAATAGATTATGGATTAGCTAAGTTGCATGAACTGTAAATCACTTTAAGGGTGAGCGCGATTTTATGAATAGATCTATGGATTGACAATCCCGTATCGGGTGACTATCTATCACTCGCAAACGAACGTTATAGCATGTCTGATTTAAGGTGAATACAAAATATTCTTTAAAAAAAATGGTGCCATGAATAAAGGTGGCAAACCATAAGGAGCCTTGAATAAGGTGTAAAGTAATTATTGTGCCTGAGAAGGTGGAAACCCCATAGGGTGGCTGAATAATGTGGAAAGCATTATCGTACCTTGAATAAGGTGGAAAATACAATCCTGTGCCTTCAATAAAGTGCATACATACAATCTACGTCGCAGTTTCATGAACTTCGAGGTCATCGGCGTTGTGAAGTCATGTAGACGATTTTTCTACACACATAAATGTTTTACTGCCTTAAATAAAGTGAAATACATACTTGAAACATTTTGGTGACATTAAATTGGTCAAGCATTCTTTATAAATCTTTGGGAAAAGATTGGTACTTTTGGTGACTTACAATGTGTCGTGCATCTTATAAATCTTTAGGATTTTACATGGTACTGTGATGCTAAAGTGACAAATACATTCATTAGAAACTACATCAATATTTTAAACTAATCTATGAACATCACCATCTTTAATGTTGACACTTTTAAGCATGTTTTCTCAGAGTGAATTAGATGCTTGAGATTATTTGATGTGCATTAGAGTCTTTCCATTACAAGTTTTCATGTGATGCAATTATGGGACAACTATATTTTTGAGATTTCAGAAAATCAACGAGATTGTATTTTACAAACAATACACTTTTTAAGGTCGTTCTCTTGTATCTAAGCGCTGTGTATTATGCAAATTAGCACCCATGTGTATTCCGCTGCGTTGGTAGAATTTTGGGGTGTACACATACTTTGTCCACCATCTTAACTACACCCTTAGATCTGTAGAAAATGCACCAAAAATCACCATGATCATAATGGCATCTAACACTCAGGTTTTCCCTGCCAAAAAGGGAGCGTGTTGATCTAGTGAAGTAACTCTCGAGTTGGGTACTCCGGGGGTGGAGTAGGGCGGAGAGGAGCTCTATGACCGAACCACTATAAATCATCGTGTTCGGTTTGCTTTCTCTTTACATATCATTATTTCTTTATGCTTTAATTATGTTTATGTTGTAGATTGATGCTTGTGCTTGTGTTGTGACTACATGCTTTATATTGTCTTAATAGTTACAAACTTTAATTGGCACTTCTTATATTAAGTCACGATAAATCGGGTATTTGATGAGAAACTTTTAAGATTTTAATCGAAAACATATTCACCCCCCTTTACGTTTTCCATAATTGATATCAGAGCCACGTAGCTCTAGTTTTCAAAACAAATGGTTTTCAAAACCGAGTACGATCCATGTATCAAATTATCAGAAAAGCGGGACTTAATATGAAAGGTATGTCGTCATTTTATTCTTAGAAGTTTTGATTGTTGAATATCTTTGTTATACAAGCTTGAATAATGACTAAAATTAGTTATATAAGTTTACCTTAAAGCCTACCAAGTTTTAAACCTTTTCGTCGGGTCTAAATATGCGTTTTTAGAAAAATTCATCCAGACCCCCGGTTCCGTTTTTTAACAAAGCCAGTTCCAGAGTCGGGAAATATTAGTTGGTATCCTCTGAACTTTTATGCATCCTTCCTTGAAATTAAAGTATTTTGGCCATTAATCAAGCTTGGTATACATCGTCTTATTCAACGTAAGGCAAAAAGAATTTTTTTTCCATACGATATGTTAAATGTCTAGTTGCTTTACAATGCATTGTTTATATATCTTGATTATATGCTTATTTCTCATCATATTTAAGCTTGTTTATTTGTGAAATATATGTGCCTTACTTATCATGTTTTTCATTCGCTCGTGTGTCAATTTAGGTTCTTAAAAATAGTTATATGATCCTAAAAGGAGTGTTTGAGATAACTCTTAATTTTGTCGAAAATATATTCTCGCAAACACTAGGCGAAAAGAATTTTTTGTATGATATGTTATATGATTAGTCGTTTTACTTTGCATTGCTTATATATCTTGGTCTTATGCTTATTTCAAACTTCATATTGAGCTGATTTATTTATGAAATATATGTGTCTACCTTATCATGTTTTTCATTCGCTCGTTTGTTGATTTAGTTCTAAAAAAATATTTTCGACTCAAGATGGTTTTAAAAGGGGTGTTTGGGATAACTCCTAGTTTTGTCTAAAATGCTTTCCTGTAAATGTTTTGGTAACTCATATTAGTAGAAATAATGATTATAATGTGTGATATGCTATATGACTACTTGTATTTGTGTTTGCTTATTTATAAGTGTCTTGTTTGGCATACTATTTGTTCATTTGTTTGTTGATTCCATGTTTTCGCACAATAGGGCTTATGTTAGGTCTCGTGCACCTCATATTGGCATATATATCTTTCTTTGCATATGCTATATCAACATCTTGCATAATCTCAATATCTTTATAAAACCTTGAGAATAAGAACTGAGTGTAATGTTGTCATAATATTTATGCACATCAAAGTGGGATTGGCAACTTGAATGTTTTATCCGAAATACTCAAGTAATAATGAAGTGTAATGTTGTCTTGTCATAGTTATAAAAGTATGTTATAAAGCGGGTCAAAGTAATAAGTTATTGTATAGTTAAACAAGTCAAATAGTGTTTGCAAAACAATAAAGTAACGTTTATGCGGTTCATTTAGACCAAGTGTGCATTGATATTTAAGTATATATTTTAAGAATGAATTTTGGAAGTTTTCATGTTATATCAAATTATAGAAGTCGAGTTTCGGTCATTTTAGCCATGTATAAGATTGGGACAAGTTTTGTAGAAAATGGGTCATTTTGGGAATTTCGTATAAAATCAACCATACGAAATTAAAAGTTGTGTCACCCGCCATTTTAAAGGTGATCGAGTCTAAATACTCTCAATGAATGATTTATACTATTGTTAATTTATAAAACAATAATAAAAAGTCATATTTGGGTCATGGCGTTTTCGCCAAAAGTTTAATATTTTTGGTCATGTTAAAAAAGGGGCATTTCAAAAACACTTCGTTAAAACTATCTACACATTTTTAAAAGTGTCATTTCATACTTGTCAACCACTAGTTCACCGTATCCCAAACACCACTATCGCTACGTTTTCCATACTAGTAGTAAATATAATCTTTTTTTGTTAGTCTGGCATGACATCTTGTATTGCATATGTTGATTGAATGTTCTTGTTTGATTATTTGTCTTGTTGTTATCTTGGTGCTTGATAACTATTTGATCAATTATTATATGCATAATCCTTGGGAAGGTTATGTTTCCTTTTTAATGCTTTTATGCTTATTTTCGTGATACTAAATGTTAAGGCTTAAACATGGTTTGCATGATCTTTTCATCTTACTCCTTATATGACATTGCTACATGATTTATTTGCTTCCTGTGCTCTTATATTTTGTTAAAGTATTTTTGGTATTCATGTAGAAATCTATGATTTTCTTTTAAAGCAAGTTCATCTCATCTTCATTATCTAAAACACCATATTTGGATCCGTGCCTATCTGTTTCCTTTGTTCTTTATCTTTTGCGTCATTGTTAGTGCAATCGATTTACTAATCTAAATCATCTCTTTCATTAAAATTGAGTTTGGTTGAACTATTTGAAACATGTTCTTTTATGAATGTTTTTATTTCTTATATCGTTTTATGAGCCTTGTTTGTAAACTAAATTGTTTATGCTTTTGGTTGGTTTTCATGCAATTCATGCTTCTTTATTATCATTCCCCTCTAGAATGAGGAGCGTTTGGTATAGTATAAAATCATAGGATCTAATCGTTGGATCTTTTCCATGAGCCTTTTGCATTATCAAAAAACTCCATTTAATCACTATATCAAGCGAAAAATAGGTTTAGAAATCATTTGGAACATTTCTAGGACTTTAAGATTTAAGGAACCATATCTGCAGGGGCCGATTCCATTTACAGCAAAGCCAGTTTCCATGAAGCAGATGGAAAGTTTTTACGTTTTACGGTAGTTAACTTTTTGTAGCCAACACTTTTATTAGGTTTTTTATACTTTGTATTAAGGTTACCCAATAGTTGGTTTCAACTTATCTAGCACTTAAGTCCTTCTAAAAATTATCCAATACTTTTCAAACATGTATTATGACATTTTAGGCTAGTTGCAACAAATGTCCTCCTCTTCGCTTAGTTCAAGAGTATTCCTATTTGTGTGTCTATTTGCAATGCGTTTGTTTGTATAATATGGTCTATTCTATGGTGTATACTTCGATTAAGACGTTCGTGTGATATTTTTGAAACATGTTTCTTTGTATTTGTTAGTATAAATGTTTGAACTATCATTTTGTAAAATAATATTCTTACTTTTATCTTGCATTCGACTTAAAACTAACCCGTTTGGAATTATGGAGGTCAATAAAGATCGATATCTTTATCAAGTTAATTTGTGCTCATTCGCACATTTATCATACTTTAATCCATACCTCTTTTATTACATGTTCATACATGCATATTCATCTTTACCACTTTATTAATAAGCATACATTGTTAGTTGCTTGCATCTTCATCACCATCTTCCGTCACCTATTTCCCTACTCACAAAATTATCATGTCTAGCACCTCAATTTCTTCATCAACCCAACAAGGTAAGGTTTAAAGATAAACCTTTTTACTTGTATCAAACTTGAGTCATCCACCAAGACATCTCCTAAAAAAGACTCACCATGAAACCTCCCACCATAACCATAACCCGACACTCATAAGCATCTTTGTCTATGTTGTCATAAGCCAACTGAATTTTGTATTGGAATTGCGTCTCTTCTCTAAAACCATCTTTACAACCCTTAACCACCTATCACCACCAAAACCAACCACGATGATGCAAGTAACAGGATTATACTTTTTCTATTATCTTACTTTTAGTTTCTTTTTATAAGAATTTATTTCTAGAATCATTTTATATTCTTAATTTTTACCTTATGGTTGTATGTCCTTATTAGTAGAAGACTACACCTTATAAATGTGTGGTATCATGCTCCATAATTCTCTATTTGAGTTGCTTATGATTATATTATTTATACCTTTGCATCATACATACATCTTATTATATATGAGTTCAATGAAAGACGAAGTATATATATATATATATATTGCACTAATTTTTTTTGTAGGTTCTAATTCATATATACACTTAATGTATATAGCATTCTTGTCTATGGACGAAATCTGCATTTTTCATATTATTTCTTTTTAGGTTCACTCATATACACGGTGCAGTATATGGCATACTTGTCTCCAGAAAAAGTTTGCATTTATTAATTTTCTTTTGTAGGTTCAAGCATATACACTTTGTGGTTATATGGCATACTTGTCTCCAGACAAAGTTTGCATTTATTAATTTTCTATTGTAGGTTCATTTTGACGCCCTCGAGCAAGGGAGAGCATTCGTCAAGAAATCATATTGGGTCGTCTATACACTTGTTGTATATGACATATTTTTCTACGGACAAAAGCTATTATTGTACTAATTTTTTGTTTTGTAGGATCATACTTGACTCCCTTGAGCAAGGGGGAGCTTCCGTCGAGCATTTGTAGCATGCATCTTATATACACTTTGTTGTATATACTTTACTCGTCCAAGGACGAATCTAATTTTGCTCTAATTTTTGTTTGTAGCTTTTTAATCATATCTTGACGCCTCAAACAAAGGGGAGCGTCCGTCAAGCGAGAACATGCACACATTCATCATCACCTTTTCTCTTCGACAATCCTTTGTGTTTCGACCAAAGAAAGATGTCATTTTCTTCATCATATAGTTCTCCTATTTTTTTATTATTACATGTTGCACGAAACTAACCTTTTGTAGGTTAAGCTTTCAATTTAATCATGGATCGCCATAAACCAAGAAAATAACCTAGGGATGCAAACACCATAAGGAATTGAAGTAGACATTGTTAACTTCACTAGGGATGGTGCATGTAAATAAACATCTAACTTTCTTTTCGGGGAGAATGAGTTAAAATCCAGGACACTTGTTGTTTTGACAAAGGAGGATAAGAGTTGTTAACAGAGAGGTATGTAAAGTAGTTCGCGGATTACAGTACTTTAATTTACGTAGTTATTAGTTTACATCTGTGTTTGTCATTATCAAAAAGGGGTGAGATCGTTAGTCAATATTATGATATTTCATCTACATTTATTGTTTTGTTTTGTTAATGGGACCAAATTGTACTTGGAATGTAAACGTAAAGTGTACAGTTTACTGGTAATATATTTTTTAACATACATCAACACATCTCAACATTCAAGTCTCGTATTGTATAACAAGGTTCGTAAATGTTTGTTAGGTTGAGTTTGATCAACCTCTTTTTTGATTTTGCATTTACAAGTATTTTTATACAAAAATATTTTAGACAATATACAATAGTTAACTTGCACACTTTAGTTTGTAGAAACATATACAAAGTATCTAAGCGATAGAAATGATTTTTTTACATCAATGAATTAATCATCGAAGTCTTGGAAAAATCTTCAAGATTACAAAAGAGTTTTTAGTATAATTATATTGTCGTGAACAGTCAGCGGTTCATAGGAGCGTCGCTGGTTCCCTTTGATTTACAAAGCGGTTCCATGTGAAAATAGCTGGTTTCATTCAGCTTTGCCTATAATTAGAGGAGCCTTTCAATTCGTTTTTCTGATCACTAAAACACAATTTTTACACATTTTACTCCAAACATAGATCTTGTAGAAAATGACATAAATTCACCATGATTTTCATAATGCATATAACTCTCAATTTTTGGTTCTAGCATACACCGAATGATAACCAATCAAGCATAAGATCTTTCATCTACATCCACAAAGCAGAGTTTTGCATTTTATCCCACAACCAAAAAGCACATACATATGAAGATCTACAAGATTAGAGCTCTCTCATCATCATCATACATTTGAAGGCTTCCATCAATGAATTTCTTTTAGATTATACATTCAATCCATAAAAACCTATTTTCCTTGGATCACATTGTTAATAACTCATTATCTTGATACCAATTTAGATAGTTAGTAGTTCGACGAAACCACGAATCTACAAATAAACTTTTATATGTTTGTGCTATAAAAACACAAGGTTGTTATGTTAGGCCATAAAATAACGGGTTTGGGTTTAGGTTTCTACCGGTGAGTAAGAACTCGATATTTAGCTTTGTACCGGATAAAAGGGTAAGTGATCGTAGGGTTGGTTCTTACCGGTGTTAGACTCTGGTATTTACTTATTATAGAATAAAGTGTAAAGCAACCATGTGTAAGGTTTCTTGTTGCTGAAAAGGAAGGTGTTAATTCTAGTGAAAGTAACTCCGGTTGGGTCACTCGAGGATTGAGTAGGGCGGAGAGGAGCTCCATGATGACCCTATAAATCATCGTTTTGTTTGGTTTGCTTTCTCTTACATATGTTATTTTATGCTTTAAATATATTTATGTTTGATTGATGCTTGTGCTTGTGATGTGCTACTTGCATTATATTGTCTTAATAGTCACAACATTTAATTAAACACTTCTATTTAAGTCACGATAAATCGGGTATTTGATGCAAAAGTTTTAAGATTTTAATTGAAACGTATTCACCCCCTCCTAGTTTTCTACAAATTTAAATATATATAATAAATAGTACACTTTATATTTTAATATTATACCATGAGTAGTATCTATATGTTGCGTGATGATTCCTTATAGGCTCTCGTCAGTTTAGCGTCTAAATATCCATATGACATGAGCACTTTCCAGCGGCTCCATTTCGGAAGTCATCATCATTATGTATATACACATTAACTAAACATTGGTAAAGTGTCTAGAATACTTAATGTCATAGAAATACCTGAGTGTAGTAAATTAAAACATCTAAATATATTTGTTTTAAGTTTTAAATCATCATTTTGTTTCAGGATACAGTGTTTTAATTATGGATTTCGGGATCAAAGTTATCCGATAATTTAAAGATTATGTTTCTCGTTTCTGTATTAATTAGATTACCAAATGTAGAAAAGATATCATCTTTACTACACTTTGGGCACGGCATGCAAAACTATGATCAACCCATGAGGGCCCAGTTAATTATATAACTCCCTAACACGTGGATGAACAAATTTTATTTTGACTACAAGTGTCATTTATGTACTTCAAAACATTTCTAAAAATAGCTTTTATAATTGCCTTATTCAGCATAGTGGTTGTCTATAATCAAGAAATGTCATCCACACATACAAGACCTGCTTGCATCTCAAGTTTGAGGATAATGAAAAACTATACCATATGTGCAACTCACTTAATGACGTTGATCCATAAAGTGATTCACACAGGTTGGGGGTATCCAATATTCAATCACATTGAATAACATATGAGTTTGGCAAACACATCTTTATATATTCAACAGAATATAGTCAATCGCTCACATTTGTCTTAATTCAACAATATTCTCATATTGTTAATTGACAATGAACAAGTTTAAAATAAATAACTTTTTTTAGAAAGAATAAAAAATAAAAACAAATTATTCAAGGATTTAAACAAATGCCTGATTGCCTCAAACCTTCAAGTTCGGTTATAAACAAATGCCTTTCATTTGTATGCTAAAGGAACTAAACCCATAAGTTAAGAAGACCGGCTACAAACCCAAGATCCTTCGCATTTTCCCTTTCTAAGTAAACCAACATTCCATCAAACAACGCCCTATAATTAGCAGCGACGACGAGTTCTTTTAGGCGTAGGAAAGGAGCCATTTTTTACTTTATG